>JABUQX010043198.1:0-20000 GCA_015478945.1 Trachelipus rathkii
GTATGAGAAGAATTGATAAAGAGAAATGGAACGTATGTAAAATGTTGTGTGTGTGAAAGAAAAGGCAATTAAGATTAGAGAATAAATGAAAGAAGGTTGAGATGGTTTGGTCAATGGTGGAAAGGATGAATGAGTATTTCGGTTGTAAGAACGGTGGCTTAGTGGCGAGTGATGTTGGGATACCGATCCGGTCTGGGAGACGCGAAGAAGAAGTGGATGTATGAGGCGGTGAAGACGAATGTCTGAATGGAGAGACAATGTGAGTTTTGGCAGAGGCGAGAATAAAAGGTGCATAATAGGCAGTGAATGGCGGGGATTTTTGTATGGGGCAACGGTCGTGCGCGCCGCTCCTGGTGCCAAATAAACTCGGCTTACAGATTGAGGAATATACCATAGTGAGGGTCCGGCGCGGTCCCATGAAGGCCTCTAGGGTGGATCTTTCTGACTGTGACGAGTTCTCAACTAATTAATGGTACAGAGGGGGCGGTTAAGGCTGGGCTTTCCTTTCGACTTTTGAGTCAATATTTCTTTAACTGCTTTCTTTCCTGATCAGTGAGCAACTCACCTTACCCTCCAGTCTTGGAGTAAAGAAGGAAAGATAAAAAAAAATATATATATAGTATATATATAGCTATTATATGATATATAGTATAATTATATATAAATATATAATTATATATATATATATATATTATATAATAATAATAAGTATTGATATTCTAGTATGAGTATATTATATATATATGGCCATGTAATTAACTACATTCTAGTGCCATGATAATATGATTGAAGGTAAGTAGAATTTGCTGCTTTATAATTTTCAGATAATAGTTAGTATATAATATAATAAACACTGCTTTAAAATAATACGCAAAGTCAGACCAGTGTATATGAGCTTTGAGTATATGCCTATTGGTGATTAACATAAGCACTGGGCACACTCATTTAGTATGTGGAAGGTTGTAAAACAACACTAGAAGGGATGGCTAAGAGGATACAAAAAAAGCAATTGCCTTTGCTATTCCCAGAACTAAGTGGCAATAGCCAACGAACACTATGATCGACTGCCCACTTCCTGCATGGTGAATATTTACAAAATTTGGAAAAGAATAGTGATAGGGCAATCTCTTCCATGACCCAGATATTCCCTTATTCAGAACCCCAGTTACCTTCTAGTGAAAACTGACTGCGTATACCTTCACCAACCTTCCGTATAATGTATCAGAATCGAAGTTGAATAGTTTAAACTACTACCTATAAAGAAGCCTAAACTAACCTAATCATTGAAATACCCTATATAATTATATATATATTATCCAGCCTCCCTACTATTGGGGATTAATTAAGCAGGAAGTTTTAAATGTAAGTTATTTAAATATAAATATAAAGTATAATATATTATCTATCCATTCCAAGAATTGGGATTACACAAATATAAGCATATGCCGGCATCTGCATAATAAAAAAATGAACCTATATATATATAAGTATATATAATTAATATCCCATATGATGTGAGAGTAGGAAGATTTTCTACTCCTCATAATAGCTCTGTACAAGTATATACACCTGTTAAGCACTGCGCAATGAAAGGTTTTCTCTATATATCTAAGTTTAACTATTTAAATTTTATTGTTATAAGTAAAAAATTGTTAAACTGGTTCTCCTTTGTGTGGCGCACTCTCAATGTTGTAATGGGCTGCAGCGGAGGCGTGCTCCCAAAAGGGGTGCCTGGAGTTCAAGGGAAGAGAAGGAGTTAAACATTCCCTCACTCACGTTTACATAGAGACGGATGTGTTAAAAATCGGCACTGGCCGGAAACCGGGAAAATTAGAATTTTGTTGAGTACATAATTATCTGTTCTGTAACCTTTTAAAATCTATCATACACTGTGGTCCTGCCTTGCTTATATAAAATGAACCCTAAGTCGGAAGAAGGTTATAATTCTATAGTTATGATTAATAGACTCAGTATTAATTAATAAAACCAGATATTAATAGTGTTAACTCAAAATAGCCTATGTGCCTTAATTAATCATTTATATACTATTGATGTCATTTTTTACCCTCATTTAAATTAAATAGTTCTTAAAAAAATAAAACATAATAGAGGTAATACTGCTTTTTTTGTTTCCCAACGTGGGTCCGTAACCCTTCACGGTTCGTACACAGATAATTGGTGACCCTCATCTGTGACTTGAAAAAACAACGCTTTCTGATCATAAAAATATACAAAAGTGAAAACCTTAATGAATAAAAAGTTTAATTAATCAAATATAAAAAACGTAAGGGATAAAAGTGCCATCATCAAAGTGAAATGGCGACAAGGCAGCCATTAAGTGAAAAAGTATGTAAAAGAAATAAATAGCGTGGTAAAGACGTTTAATGGAGACATAGTAAGAAAAGTGCCGGTCAAACATGCACAAAAAGAAAAAAATAAAAAACAGTTCATAAATTCCCCGAATAAAAAGGCAGGTAAAAAAAGAGGGGGCTTGAGAATACTAAGAAAGAAACGTTTCCCAAACAAAGCAAAAAAAAAAAAAAAAAAAAAAAAAAAATACGCTAAAAATGCCCAAGTCAAAAAAGGGGAAGTCACCCAAGAGTCCAAACTAAAGTAGGATGCAAACTTGGCTATTGTGACTCGGTCTCGATCAGGTAAGACCCCATTCCACACTCCCTGTAGAAGTACCCTCCGATTGAAGGGGTCAAAATGAAGATAGATGACGCGTGCGCAATTACGAAACGAGTCTGAAAGCGAAAGCCAAGAAGAACACGGAGTGGCTAAACTATTGAGTCATCTTCCCCCACCCTCTAGGGAGAAAAAAAAGGAAAGGAGAGTCTCCCCGCTCCAATGCCATTCCCCACTTCAACGAGTTTGATTACTCCTTGAATGGAGTTCGCACAAACATACCTTGCAATCTTTTAAACCTTAATGAAATTTAAACGATCCGAGGAGAGGAGGTCAGGCTATTGGCGTTCAAATTTACCGGAAGCATAGATTACAAATGTCGTTGAACACTCGTCCTAATAAGCAGCGATTGTTCTTAGCACTTGAATAGTGAAAGTGATCGAGAAACTCCTATTGCACATCACTGAGATGCAAATAGATAGAAGTCGTCCGAATCTGGAATGAAGGGAAGGAAGAGCTTCATCCGACTATTTGTTAATTAGGATAAAAAGGAATGCTCGATATATCTAGCGTTTGACTCAGTAAACGAATCACGATGCCTAAATTATTAAGAATCTTTCTAAGTACGATTGCCAACAACAATTTACAGATCTCTTCCTCATGACATAACAGAAATAGAACATCGATGTTTGAAGAACTCGAAATATTGTCGCCTCGCGGGCGCACGCGGCGGGGGGAACGCGGGCGGGCGGGGACGCTGCGGATCGCACCTGCGGTGCGGGGTTGCGCCCTGCCTTTTGCGGGAGGGCGCAATGCTGCGTCCTGGTGGGATGCCGCCGCTTAATTGACCCTAGGGAGACAACAAATAGTTAGGCTTCTGTTCTATAATGTGGGGTAGAATAAGCTAGAAAAGGTGTAGAAAATGCCAATCAAAACGAGAGGTCATCTAAAGATAGAAACCATCAAGATGAACCGACAATAAGAATGACTTCAGTCAAAGATAACCACTAAATAGCGTGTATCAAAGATGAACGTCATCCAAAAGATGAGTCATCAAAGATGAACATCAAAAATGAACCGACAAAAGTGATGGATTCAAAATAAGCCATCAAAGTTGAGGCATCAAAAGCGAGGCATAAAAATATCTGAGTGTGTGAGTAGTAAGTGTAAGTTGTATCTGTGTGAGTGTACAGTGGTCATTATTGGGCTAGCGTGTAGAGTGTCCTATGGCCATGTACAGTGCGTCAGTAGAGGTTAATAGTGGGTATGTTATGTGTGATTTGTAAGTGTAAGTGTCTATGTAAGTGCCTATGGTTGTAGTGTAAAGTGTCTTTTGTGAGTGTAAAGTGTGTAAGAAGTGTCTTATGGCATAGTTGTAGGTGTGGTGTGTGTGTGTGTGTTGTGTGTGTGTTATTTAAATATAAGTATAATATATATATATATTATAAGATATATTATATATATATACTTATATATAAATAAATATAATATATATATATATATATATGCTATAAGTGTCTTAGGAAAAAAGACTAAATATTAGTATGTGAAAATCCAATCCTAGCAACGTGTAAATACACGCAAGTGGCGATATCCTCATTACTTATACACCTAACGTGGGTTAGACACCCATATAGGGGCATTTCTAAGCTCAGGGGAGGCTAGAAAAAGGCTTGAAAAATAGTGGCGACTCAGTTGGCACTTTGTGGCACTCAGTTGGCACTATGTGGCACTCATTTGCACTAATGTGGCTACTTCACTGGCACTACACTTTGGCACTCATGGCACTTCATGGCACTTAGGAACCGACCGGGGCCTCGGCCCCGGCCAACCCCGGCCAATTTTAGCGACCCCGGCCCCGGTGCCCCGGCCAAAAATCAGGAAAAAAGCCGGGGTTTTTCTACCGGGTTGGGACTGTAAAAGGTTTACAACTAAAAAAGAGAGGGGTAAAAATCCAACAAAAAAATATATTTTTAATCCATCATTCCTTATGTCAATTCTTGATTCCGAATATATTAATTTTACTTAAATATAATCATTTTTTTGTTACGTACATTTGACTAATTAAAATTGATGGCCAAATTATAATTGTTCCGATTTCTATTTACTATTAATATTAAATTATCGTATTATTTGATATATCAACACGAATTCGGCGGAAAAGGGAAATAAATATATGTTAAAATATTAATTGTATTGTAATTATTTAAAGAAAATATCTTCAAGAAAAACAAATATTTTTTCCGAGAATCGTCTTTCATAATTAATTTATTTAATTGAATAATAATATATTATATAATATATATATTATATAATATAAATATATAAATATATATATATAGTATATATATATATTATACTATTATATATATATATATAATATATATATGATAGTATATATATAGTATATATAATATATATATAATATATATATATATAGTATATACTTTAGAGAGGAAACCCTTGATTCTTTTTTAGTGTATGTCTTTAACTGTCGTTCAATGCTTCCAATTACCACTAATTAAAAAATCCGTCAAGGAACACTTTTTTTTATAAGACGGCTCACTTTTCATGTTCTGGAAGCTCATTTCAGATGGACATTTGAGACTGGTTCAGGCTAAGGGACTGGATGTCTTTCTTGATCTTCATCAGTTCAAGTGTGTTTCAGTTGGTCTTCTATTTTCTTCAAAATGGTTGTTGAAGATATTTTGATGTTTTCAGAGTATTCCATTGTAATAAAATCTATCTTAACTTCACGGGATGCTTATTGTAGTTTTACTATTTTAATAAATGCAAAAGGGATTTTTAATGATTTTGCGATGGTTCGTTGATTGATATTTCTGATCATGCTTTATATTGTTGATATTGATGAGAGTGGCCTCTGTTAAGCCTATGACTTTGTTAAAAGCTGAAATTTACTGCTGTCTCCTTTGTGCAAGGTTCATCTGTATGTTGATTTTTTCTTCATTTGAAAATCTATGGTTTCACCTATAAATGTTTTATTGCAAGTATTTCGCAGGGGATGTGATATATTCATACAGCTTTAGGGGAGATTTTCTTTCGTTTTGGGGGTTGTGAGAATGTTTTTTTTAAGGTGATGGTTATTTGGATATAAATGAGGTAATAATTTTTTTGGTAATATTTGTTGTTTTAAAACGAATCCTTTGTTTGATGGAATTGGTAAAAAGGAGGTGTGCTATTTTTTCGGGGAAAGGTGCTATAGTACTACCTTTGCTTTGTTAAATGCTTTTTGTGATGAAAACTCAGGATAGTAAAGTGATTGAAAGTATTGTGGATTGAAAGTTCTTGTGCTAGAAGAGGGGGAAGCATATACGAAAGGCACGGGAAATATCGAGATGACAAGCACGGAGACCTAATTTTGTGTTTGGGGAATGATTTAGATAGCCAATGTATATAGTTTGGTGCAAATGTTGGTTTTCTATATATATAAAGTGCAAGTGATGGTTATGTCATGTAATTAAGGTATCGAGGAAGGGGAGGATAGAGTTGTTGGAAGGCTTTCTATCGTATACTGAAACTGAAGGATGAATAGAGTAATATATAGTTAGGTATGATAAGGGTTGGTCTTGTGAGGGAGGGAGACAAAAATGTCTATCTACATATCTAATCCATAAACCATTTTTGTTTAATAAAGGGTGGGGTAAAAATATGATAAAATTCTGTTAGTTCTCCATATATATGTTACGGAGTATGGGAGACAGTGGGGATACCCATACTCAGGCCGAAAGTTTGGTTTGTAATATTTGCCATTAAATTTAAAAGAAGTTATTTGTAATGAGAGATTAAATGCAGCTGTTTTAATAGTATGAAACGGGAAGGCCATCCTCTCATTACAACATAACTTCTTTCATTTTGAATGGCAAATATTAACAAACAAACTTTCGGCTTGAGTATGGGATCCCACTGTCTTCCCGAGTACCAGTAAACAATTACTATGGAACAACAGAATGTTTAATCATATTTGTACCAGCACCCTTTATTAAAAACAATGAGTTTTATGGATTAGATATTTAGATGAACAAAGTATTCTTTATATATATATATATATAATAATAATAATCATATATATATATATATTTATTATATATATTATATATATATATATATATATTAATATATATAATATATAGTATTATATATATATATATATAATATATATATATATATATAATACTACATATATATATTATATATATATATATCTAATATATAATATATATATATTAATATATATATATATTTATAAATATATTATATATATATATATATATACAGTGAATATATATATTATATATAAGTATAATATATAATATAATAAATATATATATATATATAGTATATATATAATATATATATATAATATATATATTATATATATAATATATATAGTATATAATATATATATAGTTAGTTACAACTTTATTGTTCTAGAAAATCAATTATTTTCGAAAAATTTCTTTCGAAAATATGTATCTTTAATTGAATTAATTAAATGTATTCCGTTTTATAATTTAAATATTAATTAATTGAAATTATATTGTAATTTTGATCCTAAGTTTTAAGACTTTTCGTGTTTTTGACTTACATTTCTAATTTAGCTAACGCCCTGGCCCCGGCAGAAATTCCCGCCCGGTCGGTCCAGATAATTGGCACTGGCACCTGGCTACTCATCTAATATCTCAATAGACACTTATAGAAAGATCACTAATACTCCCTTACGGTGATGGGAACGCATCAAAAAATGTACTTGAACCATCAATATATACTACCATCTGAAAATAAATTCTGAGTATTCAAAATGGCATCATCAAGTTGAACGCCATTCAAAAGATGAACCATCAAGATAGGTACCTCATCAAAGCTGAACCAACAAAATAGGGGCCATCAAAGTTGAGGTCATCAATGCTGCGGCATCAATGCTGAGGCATCAAAAAAGGGTGTGTGTCTGTTGTGTTTGTGTGTGTGTGTGTGTGTAGGTGTGTGTTGTGTGTGTGTTGTGTGTGTGTGTAGTGTGTGTGTGTGATGTAAGTGTATATGGTGAGTGTAAGTGTGTTTAAGTGTCAACGGTTCGCAAAATATATATTAATATAGTAAATATATAATATTAATGAGACCATGAGTAAAGTTCTGTAATATTATAATTGTATATATAATACTAGCATATACTATTTTTATATTTGAAAGCTTTTGTTTATATACGTTAAAAACTATGAGTTATATAAACTATTATTAATAGGTTATAAAAGCATAGAGTAGTATGGTTATTGACATGTATACCTATAACTAATAATAGTTTTATCCATTTTAGATTTGTAGACTTCGTATATTTAATTTAATGTAAACTTATAGATCAAGTCACCTATGGTAGTGCTTATGTAAATTATACTAAATGAAGCAATAAGTATTTAGAATTTATATTAGTAGTTAATATCACTAGTTAAAGTTTATTAGACAAGCCCTTAGGGGCTATTTTTAGGCTTGCATGCATATGTTGATGCGGTTTATTAGGGTTTTATTGGATGGACTGTAACAGAGCTTCGAGAGAGCCCAATGGCTTCTATACATCTCCTTTATATCTCTAATTGAGTATATCTATATATAGTGTTGCAGAAGATCCGCAGAAGTTGACGGTGCGTTGCTATCTAACCTCTGACTTCAGGCATTAATAACATAGCTGTATATTATATAAGTACTTTACTGCAGTAAGATCGTGTAGTTATCTATTTAGGTATGATTACACCCTCTCACTCATTTATGTAGAGATAGTTTATGTAGTGGTAATAATAATAATAATATAATAATAAATATGTATATCTGTAGGCATTTTGAGTATACTAATGTATATAGTAGCACCAACCGTTCCATATTTCTGTAATAAGATACTACAATATTGAATTCTAGAAAGCCTAACACCAAACCAAAATTTTGGAGTATAAAACGTAACTAATTCTATATCAGTATATTACATCACGCAGGTATACTCTTAGTAGTCTTATATTACTAGTCAATTTCATACAAGTAAAATTTTATATCAAACATCTATCAAGACTGACAACCACTTAGTCTGCAAAAGTTCTCATTTTATGAGGGAGAAGCATCGCATTCACATACTATATACGTATAGATCACTGCACTGGTAAAGTTACTCTATATACACTATGAAATGGTACTGATTTACAAAAGAGGTTTAAAAACAGAATGATATCTTGAAAATTGAGTAACCAAAATATGTGCAATTATAACACTTTGACTGCCAATGTCTCTTAACTATATATTAGTTATGCGATCGCTAATAATTTATCAATTATGAGCACGCCGGCAGTACGCACATATATTTGCTGAGACACATGTGACTTTTTTACGTTTGAGGGCCTCGATCAGCACAAATCTGTGAAGACAATTACATGCAATATATATGCCTACAATAGTATGAGTGGCCTGAGCTATAAGTGAGAATACTTATTGAGTATATATATATAAAGTCTTGTGGCCGTCGTGTTACCGGTTCTATGTATTATTACTACTATACACCGAGTCTAGTTTGTTTGTTCATGATGGATGTGAGATGTAGGGGGAGATTATTGGCGACGGAGGGAGGGCGTGGAGATATAGTGGAAATAATAAGTTAGGACAGATCCATACTAGGTCGATATATTCTCTACCATTACCTATCATGTTGAGACATATCTGAATGATTTACCTTACCAATAGGGTCAATAGTGGCATAAGTATATCTTATTGATTATGTAAGCTATCAAGATTAACTCTATATCTCATCTCTTTTCAGTAGTATAATGAGGATACTCACTACACATCTTCGAGCCTTAATAGAATAGGGTCCAGATGAGAGTGAGCGAGAGAGGACCTTATTGCGTGCATATAAGTCCAATCATGAAGATCCCATAGTAAGACCGTCTAGGTGATATGACCAGTGAGAACAGATATAAGCGCAGAAATCACGCTCTGTATTTCTCTTATCTCTTTTTATTGGCAACTTTATTATTTTTATTTTTAATATTTAGAATATCCACATTTATAAAAATTAAATATGGGGCTATACACACTCTGAACATACTCTTAAACTTGTTGCGTATTTAGCGCGAAATCACTAAAAAAAACATTAGAGGGGGGGTAAAAATTTAGATGGGTGCGGCGAGCGATAGTAGTGAGCGACATTTGACGTCATGCTGCGAGGAGCGAGCGATTGGCGTGAGAGCGCAATCTCACTCGAGTTCTTAGCTGGTGCCCCACACTATGCCGCACGAGACTAGCGTTGTGGACACAATAAACAAAGAGAGGAGACTAAGAAAAACTTACTATCTCGTAAATAGTATACTTCTCTTGTGACCTTTAGCGAATTGTCCAAGAGTAGCTACACCAGTTATGGATTACCAGTGAGCGATAATAATAAATATGTCAGAAAGAGTTCTTTCTTAACGATAGAGAGCTCTCGCAGGAGCACTCTTTAACACGAGATTTTACGCCGCTGAGTTTGCACACGATGAAGATAATAGGGCGTCAGGTCACCCAGAGAAAAATATAGTGAGATTGTGTTATGGCCTACTAACATGAGAATTTAATGTGATTATGCGCCAATATAATGAGGAGAGAACCACGAGATGAACTCAATCAAGGGTTGCTCTTGTGTGAGATGTAAACAAATTGCGAGGATTGAAGACAACGATAACAACGAGCTCAGGCGTCACACTATATGGCCACCGAGTGCACACACACATAACTCCCGTGAAGTAGAACGATAACGAGAAGAGAGTAAAAGAAACAGATTAAAGACAGCCATACATAAAGAGGAATTACGAGCGAAGGACATAAGAAAATGAGAAAATTTACTGAGAGAGGCTTAGTCCCCAATAAAATCAAGCAGCGATGAGTTTCAGAGGTGAGAGAATCATATTGAGAGGAGGTTAGATTAATGACACCCTCTATACCATTAAATATTATTGCGCGTCGATTTGGCATAAAAATATAGGACCTAAAAGGTTTATTAAAGGTAAGATATTTGTTGTGTCAAAAGTAGACCGGGTGTCCATTATTATTTCTCCACCTGTAGTTATCTGACCATTCTGAGCGAGATATAATGAATGTCAGCTTTAGACACTCTGATCTTATTATTATTCACTCGAAATCAGATTTTCTTATTCAATCACAAATCTGGTTATAAACATGGAATGTATCCAGCCATGCTACCTCCTCTCTTCACAACACAAAGTAGCATTCGCAATTATTAATTGCTAGTATCATATACTAACAATATAATGAAAAAGAAAACGGTTAAAAAAAAAGCATACTTTTTTCTGCGTCAGGAAACTCATAAGGTGCTCTCTCTTCTCTCGCCTCTCTCTTCTCTCTCTCTCTGGTGTCCTCTCTCCTCTCTCTCTCTTTCTCTCTCAATCTCCTCATCTCTCCCCCACTCATTCTCTCTCTCTTCATCTCCCTCTCTCTCTCTCTCAACTCTCTCTCTCTCTCTCTCTCTCTCTCTCCATGGGCGTAGCACATAGATCGGGGCAAGGAGGGCACTTGCACACCCCTCTGATTCGGGATCCTAAATTTTTAAATAAGTATATAGTATGAATATATATAACTATATATCATATATATATATATATAATATATATATATAATATATAGATAATATTATAGTATATTAATTATTATTAATAATAATATGGAATTAAGTTAGGGACAGATCCATAAGGTCATGTACCGTACATGACGCTCTGTATAGCAAGAAGACAGTTACCTACCAAAGGCCCAAGGTGGCAGGTACCGTGGAATGAGCCAAGAATAATCCCTACTAAACCCCCACTGACCCTTTGAAGAATGGTCAAATTTCAGCGCCTTGATACTTCGGATCAAAGAACGATATGCAAGGCCAAGAACCGAAATATTCAAGTGCCAAAACATCAAAAAGGGGCTAAGTCCTAAAGGGGGTTTCAAAGGGTGGTAAAAATAGGGGGCTAGTACTTACGGGGACGGTTGCTTAGCAACCGCTGGTGCAACCTTCTCCGAAGGGTTCCAAAATTCGAAAAAGGTATATAAATTGTAGCCGTAGATACAAGGTTGTACGAAAAATTTGGGTTCTCAAAGATGTCCTATGGAATGGACGCAATAGGGTGGCCGAAAAAAATAGGGTTGCCAAAAAATTAGGGTTGGCCAAATTAGGGTTGGCCAAAATTGAACCCTGGAAGACCAAAAGGGTTGGCCGAAAAATATTGATTCTTAAAACGTACAAACGGTTTTGCTGCGCAACCGTTTTGCGCAACCCTTCTTCGAAGGGTTGCCGTAAAAATTAGGGTTGCCAAAAAATTAAGGGTTGCCAAATAAATTAGGGTTGCCAGAAAATTTTTGGTTAAAAAAAATTGGTTGCCCAAAAAGGTCAAGGGTAAAAGAGGCCTAGGGTAAAAAGGTCAGGTGGGTAAAGAGACCGGGCCAATATTCCCCGTTTGGTTACTTACATTTATGTTTATTCGTACCTTAAGTTCTTTCAGAGTATTAGCAACTAATAATGTCATACTGTTCTTTCTCATGCAAAATAAACGTTGTTTGGTTAATGCGTTATTATTGCAGTATCATAGTACTAACAATATATGAGAAAAAAGTTAAAAAAAGCACTTATTTTTTCTGCGTTCATGAAACTCATATAGGTGCTCTCTCTCTTACTCTCTCCTTCTCTCTTCTCTCTTTTTAGACAATCTCTTCTTTTTTATCTTTTCTCTCTCTAGTCATTTCCTCTTCTATATACTCTTCTCTCTCTGATATTCACTTCTATCTCTTCTCAATCTCGTCTCTCTACTATCTATCTATATAAATATCGTCTATCTAATACTCTCTCTTTACTCTTCCATTAATGGAGCGTATTACCGCACATAGAGGCAAGGAGTGAGGCACTTGAGCATACACTTATAATATATTATCATAATACACTAAAGTTAAAGTAGAAATTTCAGAGTCCCGTACTGGAATTCGGATCTAATATTTTTTTAAATAATATATATATATTTTATGCACGAGCTAAGAAGGTATATATATATAGTAGCTATATAGTATATATATATATAAAGTAGTATAGTATATACCTATATATTATATAATACCTTATATATATATATACTTATATGCTTATATGCTACTCTCTTATATATTAATGTATTATATGATATGTACAATATGAGACGCTACTATATATGTAGGAGAGATAGATATGAATAGTATAGAGAGAGGATGAGAGAGAGAGATATATAGAGATAGAAGAGGTAATAGATAAAGTAATATGAATAGATAGTAAAGAGTATAAGATATCCATTTTGAGAAGCCTAGTTCTAGCCAAGTTGTTTCAGTTGACAGTAAGAAATATTTGAAGGTTGAATGTTTTTAGACTAAGAAGTATAGAGGAGAGCTAATCATATTATGAGTTCCCTGACGTACACATGAGATAAAAATATATGCATATTTATATAAGGTAAAATCACCTTTTTATATATTGCATTACATTCTTGTAAATTATTAATTTTTCATTACCAGTCAGTAATGTACAAAATTAAATATCAAAATAAATATACCGTTTATTTATGAGTATAAAGATAAGAACATAAGTAGGCATTATATATATAAGTAGTGCTATTATATATTAATCGATAGATAAAAAGTAATTAAATAAGTATAATATAAAAATAATAAGTTAATAGCAGTAACAAAGGAGGGATATTATGAGTATTATGATATAATCCTTCACTTAGTGATTCTATATATGAATCAATTGCTAATACTCTATGAATTGTATCGTCTACTGCATTTCCTAACTTTTATAGGACATATACTATCTTTATACATTCACAACGCTAAACTTTTCTATCACTAATTAATAAAAATATTTTATGAAGACTATCACCAATTTTTTTAACCATAAATTTTCGATTTTCTGGTCTAATAAGGTTGTGTCGTACGTCCAATACTTTTTTTTAACGCTACAATCGTGGGACACATGTTCATCCGAACTCTCTTCTGGCATACCTCCTTCGAAGAAGGGTTGGCCAGAACGTTGTCGCATCACTCAGCTCTCTCTCTCTTAGTAGAGTACTGTGTATCTACTAAATCATATACCTATTATATGAAATATTATATGATTTATTCAGTGACTCCAACCCTTTTATGAGGTATTTGATCTTTATCCAAGTAGGGTCCTAAATTTATGATTGGAGCTCAAATTACTCATTAAATTTTTAGAGCCAACCGTACACTTAAATTATATTAATGCTGAGGCAATACCTCAATTTATTTTTACGTATGCTCACAAATACTCACTTATATGGTATCTTCCTTAGGTAGCATTATTTTGAAAACCCTAAATAATATTTATGTATATTACGTCAACACTCACTTAGTGTATATTCAATACGGTAACAATAATTATTAAAACTTAATAACCTTGATTTTATAGAGAGTATAGAAGACCTATTACGGATAAGAAGGTAGTTAGACACTAAGACGGTCATTTAGAAGCGTTAGCTAAATCCGTCCGATATACGTAAACCTACCTCACATATTATATAATTTATATGTATGATATCACATACTTATAACTATTGGAACCTCCTCATTTATGATTAAGAGTGGAACTATTTATAGCTCCCTTATTGTATGTATTTATAAATTTGGATATATAATATAGTATATCTTAGTGGTCACTTGTAATAGTAATTTCGGCTGAGCTACTTAGTGATATATATTCGTATCTATTGAAATTATACTGTAAATTCTAAAAAGGCTGAAATTATGTTAAATCCATATTATAATACTTAAAGTTAGCTTTAAGCTATTATAGTAATTAGGGTAAATTTAATACGTTAAGGTGAATATTACTTGTAAGACATACATCCAAAGGTACCGCCTATGCTATCATATGACTACATTTATGGTATATAGGAATAGTGGCGATAACTATAAGGTATCTAATGTAATAGGTAACCGTATCTATAGATACCTTTATTAAATTATAGTAGATATAATTATATATCCTAGTATAGGTATTCCCTATATCATATATATTAAATAGTTCAAATATATATATATTAATATAATTAATAATGATTGTTAAGTTAAAATATTTATTAATATTATTATATATATACTGAGAATTTTTTATTATATAATTATATATACATATATTAATATAGTAGATATACATGACGACCTGCTGACAAAAAGTAATGGTAACTATACACATTATATTATTAGATTATATTATTAAATAAATTAGATTATAAAAACCTCAAAACCAGTCAATGTAACAATAACCAAAATTAAACTTACCGAAATATGTTTTTGCCTTTCTCTTTATAGTTACATTGCACCTCTATGATAAGAGCTTGGACAAAATTAAGCCCAATCGAATAAGATGAGAAAAGATCTTGGAGATGATAGGCAGTCAAGAAAACAAATATACGGATCGGAAAAAGGAATGTACATTAAAAATTGAATAAGTATTGAAATAAAATGGCTCCGAAAAAAAAGATAAAGAGCGATGGTGAGAGAAAAGCACTAAAAAAATTCAATCATGAAGCTGTATTTTAAAAAAATCGATTATTTTTTTTTCATATACAATAAGTGAGTATACCATAAAAATTAATTATGAATGTAATATCAGTTAAAACATAAAATAAATTAAATTGAGGAAATTAAAAAAAATTTGTTCAGTGCTTTAATAATATTTTAATTGGCCATCCTTATATTTCTTTAAAACCATTGTTGACACCTGCTTAGGTCATGCTTATTAACAAGATTTCAAGGAGCGAGGACATTTCTGGCTCGTTTCTTAAGAGATGCAGAGAAACAAGCTATCATTAAGTTATGAAAGTCTATAGAATCAATTTACAATAGATATAAATTAACAAAAAAAATTACTTATGAAATTCAGTTCAGGAAGACCGAAAAAGAAAGTCAACAAGAGAAGCGCAAGATCGACTTTGAGACCAGGAAAACTCTTCAAATAGACAATCTAACAAGCCCTCTACTGTTTAAAAGGAAATGGTAATGAAAGTGGTGGTAGAGTAAATTCTATCATAGCATAGTACGAAGTAAGACTCTTTAGAAAATGCGTAAGAAGGGATGTAATGCAAAGAAAAAACAAATCTCGTTAGCTTAGAAAACAATCGAAGAGTATGAAGAATGTTTGGGCAAGACAGTCGTAACACTGGGACCAAAAGAACATTGGAAACGTAAGAAGGTATTTTAGTGATGAATCCACTTTCTGTGATTAGACATTCATGCAGAATAGTGATGTTTCGATCATGCGTGAAATGGGAGAATAATTAAACCAAATTGTATTTACGCGAACCAGATAAAGCATCCTAATTTCAAGTGTATGTAGGCGGGATGCCATATGTGCAGCATCATAGTGTGAAGACTGTATGTGCGTTGGAGAAAATGATGAGACGTATCAGTATCTAACAGCTTTCTAACCAAGAAATGATTCCTAGTGCCAAAAAGATATGTGTTGAGAGGAAGAATTCTTATTCAAGATGAGTAATGCGCCAATGTCTGATAGATCGGAAAAAAAGAGTTCTTAAATGGCTTTTGCAGAACAGCAAAATCGTCACACATGGATTGGCCAAGCTCAGAGTCCAGATCTGAATCCTATAGAAAATCTCTGGTTCAAAATTGGGGTCATTCTCTCTAAAAACAAACCTTCAACAAAAAACGGATCGTGTATTTCATCATTATCAAAAGCGTGGAATTCATTATCGTGAAGATAAGGAAATTAGACTTTGAAAAATGCTTGTTAAAAAGCATGCCTAAGAGGGGCGAAATGCGAATGGTTATAAAGGAAGAAGAGAAATAAGATGGGCCATAAAATCAATTAAAGGCATGTCAGTTTTTAATTTCTCGTCAAGTTAATGTTACTTAATGTAATATGTTTAAAGAAGAATGATTAAGCAAACCCTTATTAAATAAGTCTATTAACGACCCTTTGAATTAAATAGGGTTCGTCTGTAATATTTGTATAAAACTTTATTATTTTTGATATACAATATAAAAAATAGAGTTTTAAAGGTATATATGTAGTTCTGATGTATATATAAATTTGTTAGGTTGATTCCTACCCATTCTTAACATAAGTATTACATATACATATTAGATATTGGACGTAGAATAAGATTATGTACATTTATGAAATGTTATGGATTTTCTGGATTTTGCATACTAATCATTGAAAAGTCTAAGGTAAAACCATTCAAGAATGGTTGGTGATATTAAGATTTAATATGATAGAGACTAGTAAAAAAAAAGAAAAGAAAAACAAGCAGAGTTGAACCAAAGTTTATAATGGAGGTAAGTTGTCTTAATTTCTTTTCAAACAAATGTTCGTGAGCTCAAAACATTTCTTTTTGACCCCAGCAGGCGATGTAGTAAATTATATCAATAAGAGTGATAAGATAATAAGTAATATATAATCAATTATGATATAATAAATAGGGAAATAAATATTGAGTAACCACTCTCCACAGTTGATTACTACTACTTTATATTTAATATATCCACTATTACAGACCTTGACTCATTAAAACCTCTATATCAAAAGGTACCTATTTACTTATTATAACTAACCCTAGTAATTCTCATATAACTAAGTACTAAAATATTTAGAGGCAAATAGCACGTGCCGCATAATTGTATATATATACTTAATATATATACATCAATTATTATATATATTATAGAACTCTCATAATAAAATTTATATCTTGAGCAAATATCTACTACTAATTTTTTTGGGTTCGTTTGCGTGATATAGCACTAAACACCTCCTTAATTTGTAATGTTTGTGGAAATTCACTACAGCAAAAATTATTTTGTTGTATGCAAACCAAACCATTGAGAAAGAGATAATAATTTTAATGAATCGTTCGCCAAGCACTATGCGTCTGCCAGAAGAAGAAAGATTCTGAGGAGCATGATATGCGCACACTAAGAAACATATAGTCATTTAAAGGTTCCTTTTTGAACTTTGCGCATATTAAGTTATTATTAACATCACATTGATTGTTATATCACATATTCTCTTGCTATTACTAGTCATTTATCTGGCCTCGATAGCTTTAATAATATATTTATCGGCCACTCACTTAATAATGATATCCTTCTCAGAATAATGAAGTCTAATTGTGTTGAGTCCAAAAATAACCCATTAAAATAATTGGCCACATAAGTCACCTGAAATTTTGTATAGTGCAACTCCTATGTTTATTTCGAGTAGACACAACCCCTTGGTCATTTCCAGGGGTCAATTTTTGAGATACGCAAATTATGGTTCGAGTCAACCACTTGTGTGTTCGCTATCGTGCTACAATTATAATACCTTGATTTAAAAGCAACCCATTTCGGAGAATGGTTGCGCCAGACGGTGCGTAATCAAACATCCGGTGACGTACTACCAGCCCCTATTTGACCCCCCTATTCCCCCTTATATTAGGACTTAGCCCCTTTGTTTGAGATGTATGGCCCTTTTATTCGGTCTTGGCCTTGATTTTCGCTGTCTTTGATACGGTATTCAGGTCTAAAATGTAACAGCATTCTCGTTTAAAGGTCAGTGGAGGGTTTAGTAGGGATAATCATTACTATCCAACTATGCCTTGCCACCCTTGCCTTTGTAATAACCTGTGCTAACGATCTGAGTGTCACGTAGGTCAGAACTGACCTGATATGGATATCGCTGTTACCTAACTTATTCCATCCGCTGTCGAATCACCTACTCCCTGCACACAGCACATCCGCACACAACGTGGCTACATTAAAATATAATATATAGAAGTAATATTAATATTATATTTATACTAATTATAATATATAGATATAATAAATAATATAATATACTCATATGCTATATATATATATAGTATATGTTAATATATATTATATATGATATATTGAATATTATATATATATATATTATATATCTGATTATATATATATTTACCCATATATATATATAATTACAATGATATTAAAAAATAAAGTATAAGTATTATATATTATATTATATATATAATTATATATATATATATAAATATATATATACTATATATTATTATATATTTATATATATAATAATATATATACTATCAAGTTAATTATATATATAATATAAATATATAACATATAAATATAATGATATATATATACTATATAAATTAAATATATATATAAGATATAATATATATATTATTAGTTTGCATCTGGCATTAATTTTCAATTATACACGCCACTTATCCCACCCATGACAATCACACACACATACGACAATCACACACACACACACACACATCACACACACCACACTATCACAACACACACACACCAGTCAACACACAGACACACACGATATTTTTGATGCCTCAGCTATTGGATTCCGCAGCATTGTATGCCTCAACTATGATGGCCGCCCATTTTTGGTTCACTTGATGGAACCATCTATTGTCATCTTTGATGGTCAGACTATGAGATGCCATTCTGATGACTCAGCCAATTATTGATGGTTAGGTTATATTGATGTCATAATTTTCGATGATTCCAACCCGTAAAGGAAGTGATCTAGTGATGTTCATAAGTGTTCTATGAGATGAATTAGTGCCAGTAGTGCCTAATTAAGCAGGCACCGGGACCGGCGGAAATTTTTGCCCGGCGGGGTAGCTAAAATTTAGAAAAATTAAGTCGTAAAAACTACTAGAAAGGTCTTAAAACTTTAAGATGAAATTTCAATATTAATTTCAAGAAGTGAACATTATTAAAACTAATAAAAAAGAAAATATGTTGCTTCATTCTATTAAAATAAATTATTTTTCGAAGAAATTTTTGAAAATAATTATTTATAAGAAAATAAAGTTTTAATAAATATATATATATATATATATATTATATTAATAATATTATAATATAATAATAATAAATTAAAAATATAATTATATAATAATTATATATTATAATAATTATATATTATAATATATTTAATATATATATTATTATATATAGGCTCTATTGCCTCTACCTAGCAGATTTCGATTATAATAATTCAATAGGAATCATCTATTTTATACTCAAAAAACATACATAATAATATTTGGTGAATAATAAGAATACATTATAAGTTAGATAGCATCTACATATTGCTAATTCACGCTATGTATATAATAAATTATTTTCATAATACATATATAATTTAAGTTAATACATAAAAAAAATATTGCGATAATAAAACAAAAAATTGACTATTTCATCTTATTGGTGAGAGGAGGAGATAGAGATGACTCTGAGATGCCGAAGCCGGTAGAAGACACGTT
>JABUQX010043199.1:5000-39932 GCA_015478945.1 Trachelipus rathkii
GACTTCGACCTTCATTTCTTTAAGTCATATCAATCTCACTTCCCACTTTACTTCTGGAATTGGCCTCTCGTCTTAATCTTTCCGATTTTTATTCTTGATGTTGGATAGAAATAACTTTGTGAAATCAATTTAAAAACGCAACTTTTACAAATCTCCTTCTCCAAAAATACCTTCTAACTTTCCTGTCTCTTTCGATGGTTCTGTCGTCTCTCCTGTGACATATAAACATCCTTTGGGCCTTAACATAAACAAAAATGTCTTGGAAACCTCACATCAAAGGTTGCTAGGGGCGGCTCAAAGAACTGGCAAGTTCTGTTTAGACTGAGACTTTCCTACTTTTCTCAGTTGCTCCGCTATACAAAAGTCTCATCCGCCCATGTATGGAGTACTGCTTCTCATATCTGGGGGGGGCTTTGGTTTCACCCGGCTTTGGACAGGGTCGAGTCCAAACGGCAAAAAGGCTTATAAACTGTTTCTGTACTTTCCAGTTCCACGTTGACCCTGCTATCTCTTGCGAGGCGGATGTTGGATGCTTTATCTCTATGCCTATAGGTACCGCAGCGGAAGTGCTCGAGGAACTTAAATGCATCTCGCGTCACTCACACCTTCTACGACGCCTTCGTAGCAACAATAGGTGCCTGTATCCTGCGCACGAGTAATTGTGTTGACATTGGGTAAATCGAAGACTAGTTTTGCTGTGGTGCTTCTTTTTCCCACCACCTCTGTTTTGTGGAATTCTCTCCATCTTCTGTATTTCTTACTGAATTTAATCTCCTCACTTTAAAGCCTGCGTCTGTGCTCATATCCGTAATTTCGCTATAGGGTGAACTTTTGAGAGTACTACACCCCCTCGCCTTGAATAGGGTCTGCCCGTGAGTGGTGGTGTGACAACTGTAAAAAAAATATCCTTGAATGGGCAGATATGTGGCAAATGGAACTGAACTCTCCTATTCCCCCATCCAAAAAACATCTTCAGATTATCCCAGAAAATCGTACTCTTTCAACATTTACCTCAGATGGACCATTGTCGCAACCACACAAATTTTGACCTTTTCAAACTTAAATATAACCTTAGACTTCTAGTACTCACACACAACAAATCTACATAGCTCTCTAACCACACACTCACTCATCATGAATTTTGGGGGGGGGGGGGGCCAAAAAATTTTCCCTTTTTCCCTTATTCCCCCCTCCTCCAAAATTTTCCCTTTTCCCACAGCAACACAAACACATTTTCACACCACACCACCTCATTTTTCACCGTTTCCTTTCATCTTTGTTTCAGTCCACAGCGAGCAATCAAATTTACCTTTCTAAATACATCCATCACCTCTCTCCTCTTCTCCTCAACATTTATTCTTCTGACATTTCATATACAGATACGAATCATACATTTTCGCCGAAGGATAGAAGGGCGCTTACTGCGATCACGACCTTCTCCGAGGCCTGCATTATCATTCCTGGCAAAAGATACGTGGTAGTAGGCAGCCAACCCTACCCACGTCCCTTAGTCGCCTTCTACGACACGCAGGACATACGATGTGGCAATTTTTTTCTCCTACAGTATGGATTAAGGGACTAGGGATATATGTAAGATGTTGTCTACGAAGAGGGGTTGTGGATATAAGTATGTGTATATGATAGGTTGTCTGGAAACCTCACATCACAATGGTTGCTAGGGCGGCCTCCAAGAAACTGGGAGTTCTTGTTTAGGCTGCGAGACTTTTTTTCCTCTTCTCAGTTGCTCAGCTATAACAGGGGCCTCATCCGCTCCTTGTTATGGGAGTACTGCTCTCATCATTCTGGGGGGGCTCTGGGTTTCAACCCGGCTTTTTGGATAGGGTCGAGTCAAAGGCCAAAAGGCTTATAAACTGTTCTGCACTTTCCAGTTCACTTGACCCACTATCTTTGAGGCGCGATGTTGGTGCTTTTATCTCCTTTTCTATAGGTAACCGCAGGCGGCAAGGTGCTCGGGGAATTATCACTCGGTACCACCACTTTACGAAACGCCCTCGTAGCACAAGGGGTGCTGTGTCGGCGCATGAGTTTTGTATTGATATTGGTATTCAGGCTTGTTCGCTGTGGTGGCTTCCTTCTTTCCTTCCACTTCTGTTCTGTGGAATTTCTCTTCCATCTTCTGTGTTTCTGCTGAATTTAATCTCTCTCATTAAAGCCTGCGTCTGTGCTCCTCTGCGTAGTTTCCGTTAGTTGATGAATAACTGATGCTTGCAACACCCCCTCCTTGAATAGGGCCTCTGCCGTGAGTGGTGGTGACAACTGTAAAAAAAAAAAAAAGAAATAAAAAAAAATAACAGAAGGCGCACCATTGGCACTGGAATGTCATCATACCATAAGCAAAATGGTCATATCATATATATATATTATATATATATATATATATATATATATATATATATATATATATATATATATATATACATATAATATATATATAGTATATTATTATCTTTAATTATTATTATTATTATTATTATAATAATTAATTATTATTGAGTTTTAATATTATTCAAAATTCTTAATATTTGTTCAATTAATCGGCAAAATAATCGGCGAAATTTGTCGATGACGATGACGATTTAAAAAAAATATGCCGATTTTTGCCGATGACGATGACGATGATTAATCGTCCCATCACTAATATATATATACGATTATATGGCGAAGGCTAGTTGCAATCGTCATTTTCTCACATTTCTCTTTGCCGATACGAGGTCTTCTAACTCATTTTATATGCTCTTTCAATTTTAGATAAGAACTGTGTTGTTTCACAAGTAATCGCCGCTTTCCTCACAAATCTTTTGCTTTAAGTGATAGGAATGGGGAGTCAAAGTATAGGCCTTGGATTGATTTCGATGATAACGCAATGAGAGAGTGGATGAGGGTAGAGATTTATTTTCGAGTTTAAAATTTCACCTCAGTGAAAAGTGCCTAAAGAAATAATAAAAGGGATTACCAACAAGAAAAAAACATAAATGATGAAAAAAAAATGTTACATAAAATATTATTGAGGCATAATAAAAATATAAAATATTCAAAGAAATCATCACATTACATAGCATACAATAAATATTATCCTGTTTATTTAAGTTTCTCAACAGTAAACAGTATCTATAGCAAAAATTAAAGATTTTTCCTTATAGCTTAATTTAGGATTTATTTACCAAAATTTTAATTTTATTTTATCAAGGAGTATAAAATATTTTCAAGTGAGAGTAGCATTGAGTACCAAAATTTTACAAGCAACTTTAATAAAAAAAATTTCAAACATAAACAATTTACATCATTAGATTTGTGGTTTTAATTTTCTATGAAGGGCATGATTATTAACAAGTTTTAAAAATGGGAGGTGATAGACGTATGTGACGGCGACCAGAAGGGGAGCCACGTCTAAATAGTCTTTGGGTGCAAAGGATATTTAGATGGGTAAAGAGGTAAAGAGTTTATATATTATGAATCTAGCAATCTTAAAAAAAAAAAAAAAAAAAAGCCAAAGGGAATCAACAGCTTTTCAAAATTTTTAAAACAAGGCAATGGACTTACATTGCAGTACTAGTTTTGTGTGAATTTTAAGTATTAAAAGGGGATGCAAAAATTGCAGTCTTTGAAGAGAAAAAAAAATTCAAAGTATAACATTTATTAACGTAAACCTAACGACAGGTATGGGCTACTTCAGGATCATTCAAAGAGGAAATTATATTAAAATTTAGGAAGAAAGGGAAAGTCAGCACTATGTGTTCTTTACTGTATTTAGCTTGTCAATTTCATTTACTTGTTTACGTGATCTATAAAAAGTAGATTTTTAACCAATTTTATAAATCCTAAGTTAAAGTAAAGGCCTGACATGATGCCACCTAAGTGCCAATCATTCAAAACTTCCATCAGTATTAGTAATAAGTGTTGATTGACGACCCCACAAATGAAAGATATCATGTATCAGGAGTAGTCAAAATGCAGAAGGAATTAAATAACTAGGAGTACGAGAAAAGCTCAGTAGCCTTCTGTGAACTGCCGAGGAGGCTCGAAGGAGCCGAGCCCGGATTACTCGTGAGCTGGATGTCCCGGAAGCATTGCACTCTCAAATAAATGTAGCCTGGCAGCACTCGTAAAGTATCAGAGTCCGGTAATCTATGTTTTCAACATGCAGGATGCCGAGAAGTCGGCGGCAGGCGGAACAATAATTATTTGGCACGGCTCCTCCTAGAGCATGCGCGCTATTAGTATATTAAGATAACTCACTAAATAATTAATAGTATTATTAATAGCTTATTTAATATAAATATAAATAATATGGTAATATTTATGTAAACTTGTTCCAGTTATATATATATATATATAATAGTTATATTATATATAATATTATTAGTATTAATATATATATATATATATATATATATATTAATATATATATTATATATATATTATAGTATAATATTATATATATTATATAGATTGATGTAGGACCCTTGGCGTGATGGTATATACTTCAATAAAAGATAAAAAAATATTTCCTTATTATTGCTCCTTTTCTTTGTAATTATTACGTTTAATTTATCGTTAAGGTATGCAGAAGCAAAGTATGAATATATCTGCTATCTAAGGGAACAGACGATAAATTTTGGAAAATCAAGCATGTAAAGAGGAAATCGATGACGCGAAGTAAGCAACTGATGTGTTTGGCACACGCGCACAATTATATATATATATGATATATATTATGATATATAATATACTATATAGTATATATCACGCTATATTTATATCTACCTTAGTGACTTGAGATTTTATCTCACCTCATAATACTTATTAGAAGGTCGTACATATACTCACTTATAATATATTGATAATATATGATAACGTTTTGAAGGGAAACTATAGCCCATAATAAACTCAATATGTAACACTATATACAGTGTATTCATAGGGTATAATATATAAACAATATATCTTAGTCACTACCGAGATTTTATGTATAGTTTTATATAATATCTAATATCTAGCTATTTATATAAACCTCGATTACATATTAAGTTAGGACGTAGTTTATCTGGTAAATACTAGTGAAATTATGAAAATAATATTCTAGATTATATATATATATATATATAAGGATCATTAAGGTATATTTATATATTACTATATAAAAATAATCTTCATAAGAAAATTAGTAATTATTCCACACTATAATATATATATATATAAAAAATTATTTTAAAGTACTAAATATTAATTTTTCTATGAGTAATATTGACAGCTTTAAGTAACGCTTCGACCTTATTAATATATATATACTAACTGTGGTAATTTCCACAGGTTTTTGTTCTGGAATCATTAACCTCTCCTAGGGAAGATGGGTGGCAGAGGGTTGATCACAACATCTCTCGACCTCTCTTTTAACAGACTGGATCATGTATTCTCACTGTGAATAGTGTCCAGCATGTTTCAGGGTGTTTTGTGAACTATATTACTCACTCAAAATAAATAATTATATCGTGATTCTCGAATGTTTCCTTGTCTCAAAAATCTAGGAATTAACCTTTTTTGAACCTAGGTTGTGAGAGGTTAACAAACTCCAGATTCGTCGCTTGGCCAGATGACAAAATTAGGTTTACTCTACAAATTATACAAGAGTTTAGCGTATTCGTTATACGCTAAAGCTAAATTTGTGCCATGTTCAGGCCAAAGTGTTTAACGCGCGTTTGCGACAAGAATGAACCCTTGCCCTACGCAAGAACCCTAGACCTTGTTAGCAGGAGAGGAGACCTCACACTTACCACAACCTCTCTGAAACTCACTTGAAATGAATTCCTGGACCTCTTTAGGAGCTCTATGACTAGCATTGTTAGCACTTACCATGACCTTTGACTTGTACTATTAAAAATGACACCTTTGTAGTATGACAAATAGATCTTTAAGATTGACACACCTTCTTCCGACACTTTTTTGACCGTTGCAGCCGCTCTTTCGACCTCTTGAGCGGAGAACTATTTTTGAAGACCTAATCGTTACTCTTTTTCGACCCCACTTCGAGGACCTTTTTTGACCTTGAGACACTGGTTGCTATTTGACCTTGAGACACTAATATTTTTTGGTACCGGATCTTCTTTTTGAGCAAGACCGGAGTTTTTTGTGTTCTGCCCCTGAGATGTGTGTATAGAGCCCACTAATCTAAATTTTTTGACCCTTCGAAGAAGGGTTGGCGGTATCTATAACGGTTTTGCCTGATTGCAACCAGATTGTCAACGTTATTACCTGTTATTCCAGCCCTATTTTATACGTCCCCGTATCCAATTCTCTTTACCGAAATACCTTTGTGTTACCATTTTGCCCACGGTAAATTATTTTTTGGCTCTAGTACCTTTGGAGGCTTTATGTCGCTCTTCTTTTAATGTGTCGTTTTACGCTTAAGTATTAATAATTAATTATCGAAGCCACACGAAGCGACAGTCTCTGTTGTCTGTGAAACATGATAATTTCGACCAAAACCTTTGATCTTGCCACTCGCGCGGTCATTTTTTAAGTTTCTATGAGTTGTGTTGTTTTTTTTATTTTGTGTCATGCTGTTTGTGCATTCTAGTGTAGATGGCCCCGTATAAATTTTTGGCACTACCCGTGATGGCACCATCGCGTGCATGCGATGTTCCTCTTTTTTGCACCCCAATGTAGCACTCCTAGTTTCGGACCAAGGACCCTTTGGAGTCGCAACACAGTGTAAGGTCATAATTATTACCCACGGTAATTTTTCTAAGTCCACATTTTTTCTTTATGCGAATCTCTTTGAGATATATTTTAATACAGTGGTTATCAATTTTTGGCCCACGGTAATTTTTTTTGTCCTTACCCTTGTAGAAGGACTTAATAAGACTCTTCTTTAATTTAAGTAAATGGAGATGATCTTTAACCTTTAGAAATTGACTCATGATTATTATTCTAGCACTTCTCTTGGATGACCTTAGACCGGATATACCATGGGGAGATCTCAAGTTTTTGACCCACGTAACTTGCACAGACTCACTCGTCTCCCAACACCGTGATGATTGTACATCGCCTAGCTCGTGTGGTGATTATCCTTTTGTTCAGAGCTAACAATATTGAAGTGTTCTATGAAAAGTGGTTCCAAAGAGACGGATAAACCCTTCTATTGTATACTTGTGTCCCTATATCTCTACGGATTATCAGCTGAGTGTTGTAATACGTAGATCACTGTCATGTGTTGATTACACTCGCACAAACATCTACATCTTTTTTTGTATTTTTTTTAATAAAGTTTAAAAAATGTAGTTTTACAAAATTGTTTAATATCGTTCTTATAACAATATAATGTAACGAAGAAAAGAAAGACGCCGAACATAATATATTTCGTCTCAACAATCGTTATCGGCACTTTCTAACACACCCACACAGAATTCTAAGCTTTACAATCAAACACAGATTTACTTACAATCACACAGATTTTAGGGTGAGAGTGAGGAATCACAGATTTTTACCTTCAGTATTGAAAAGACGAGATTTACATATGAAATAATCAGCTCTTTTGCTAGCTTCTACGTTACACCAGGAAATCAACCTGACTTTATATCTGAACAAACACACAGTATCAACAAACTACTAACTATTTGCTCTCCCGTAGTCACTCTATCACCAATCTACATTACGCATACTATGTCAACTTATACGATAAATATTTTTCCACTATGTGGACAACTTTATAGCACACTTTGTGCAAATTATATATTAAGTCACTTAGTCAACTCAATGAGCCATACAGACACATATCACACGCTTATTGCCCCGAGTCCTTCTATCTACCTTACTATTCACCCCGCCGCCATCACAGACGCAACACAAACTTCTTAAGACAGAATAAAAAATTGTTTAAGGTTTTTTCTTCGGCTTCTCTCTCACATTATGAAACACGTAGTCCCTCTTAACGCCGCTGCGCGCGCCACACAGGAAATACACTTACAAACTCCATCACTCGGATATTTTGATGCATACAACTTGATGCCGTCAACTTTAATGGTCTCAGCGATTAATCGCCTCAAAATGTTGCGATGTCCTTTCATTGTCATGTTAATTGCTGCAGAGCTCTTTGATGCTCATATCTTTGAAGGCCTTCAGTCAGCTTTGCATCTGATCTCAAAGCTTGGTGCATGGAGCGTCATTTATTGATATTCCTGTCGTATTGACCTGTGGGATCGGTGACGGTCTCTTTGGGATGACAGTATCAGCCTTTTGACCTTGGGCTTCGGTTCTTTAGGCCCACCTTGCACCTACCATTAAGGAACAGAGTTTAACCTATCTCTATATCTTCAGGGCCTTTCCCTAGTTCACAGTCCCAAGCTTGACTCCACCAGGACGCTTAAACGCTGGACCCTTCGCGCAATAGACAGTATGATCCCTGGCTCAGTCCACCGCCCCCGCCCCCAAGGGGCTTGTGCGTACTCTCGACTTGCCCGCCGGTTCCCTGCCGCCTCTGACAGCTCGACGCGTGCGCCGCGCAGGCGCAATATTTCGCCGTACCCAACGCGCCGCCGGCGTGCGCCCGCGGCGCAATATTTCCGCGTACCCGCCCGCCGCGTACGCACGCCGCAGGCCGCCATATGACTTGCATCTGTGCCCGTGTCAGATGGAAAGATCTCAGAGTATATAATACTAATTGAGTTCCATGTCATTTTATTTCATACTTAAACATTTCAAAGAAATTTCTTCTTCGAACATTATTACCTTAAAGTATCGTGAGTCATGGGCCTCATTTTTTTTATTCAATAACTTAAACATTGTTTTAATGCACCACAATTTTTCAGTCTGTTGCGAACTCTAAAACTGTAGATCATTACCAGACCTATTATTTACCCTCTACATATTCTATTAAACAATTATTTTTTTAACTTAATATTTTTCTGTTTAATTTTTTTTCTTCAATTTCTAGGTCAAGATTTTTAAAATTGTATGTAAGAAGAAAAAAAAAATTCAGGTGTCCCCTTGAAGGCACTCATAATGCACCTATGTTTATTTTAGCACTATGTCATAGTTGGTCAGCGTAAATTTTTATTAAAAACATATACTCCCCTTTGATCTCGACACTGTCCACAAAGCAGTTGCCCTAACCAGGAGCAGTAACGGACTTACATTAGATGGTGTTTACGCTATGCGCACACCTTAGGGGATTAGTAGTGCCTTTGTGTTACGTGGTTTAGCTGCTTTAAACTTTCTGCTTTACTGGGCTTTACAACTCATCTGCTTTACTGTGTTAACTTTCTGCTTTACTGCTTTAACTCATGCTTTCCTGCTTTTACACTATGCTTTTACTCTCTGCTTTTAGGCTGGTTTACTTCTTCTGTTTACCTGTTTTTTAACGTCTCGCTTTATTCTGCTTCCTAATCCCATTATATTTTAATACTGAAGGGCATATATGTTTTTCTTTATATATGGTTATTTTGTTTTTAATACTGTTCCTAAAGTACTTCAAGTTGCGACTTAGGTTTTATGCTTCTAAATTTTTAATTTGTTTAATGTAAAGAATAAAAATTCAGAGTGTCTGATATAAAACATTTTATTTTAATAAAATTGTCCCGAAATTTTATTAAAAACATATACTGCATAGACAGCCTTTAAAGCAGTAAAGCAGTAAAAACAATAGAGGTGTTATTACCTAATCCTAGGGGATAAGTAGGCCTTTGTTTTACTGCTTTACTGCTTTAACTTTTTGCCTTTACACTTTTTAAACTCAGTTTTACTGCTTTACCTTTCTGCTTTTACTGCTTTAACTACTCATGGTTTTTACCTGCTTTCACTCCTCTGCTTTACTGTTTAAAAACATCTCTGCTTTAAACTGTTTTAAACTCTCTGCTTTACTGCTTTAACTGCTGAAATTAGTTACATTATGTTTTCTTTTTTATATTTTTATTTTGTTTTTAATACTTTTATTTATTATTTTATTTTTATTTCTTTGTTTTAATAACTTTTTTATTTTAATTTGTACTGTAGAAATAGAAAAAAAGATTCAGGTGTCCTGATAATAGAACCATTTTATGTTAATAAATGTACGGAATTTGTCCATTAACAACGTATACTCTTACATACTTGAAACGGCATAAAGCAGTCTAATATCAATTGAGCGTGCTTTTACTGTAATAACTAGGGGATTAAGTATGCCTTTGTTTTAAATAAAAACTTAGACAAACACGGAGTCCCCTTAAACGCCGGGAGCTCGCGACGCTTTATTTGCATGTGCCTCTTTTTCCTATGTTTATTTTAATACGCACTCAACAATCGATAAACGGTGCTCTTAATCGCACGAATATTTTGAATCGTGGAACTGGATCTATACACATTCGTGACGTCTTTCTTAGCAACGTAAGGGCTTCGTCAGCTCCCGCTCTCTAATCCCGCATTTTCCTCGTTCGTTGTACGCTTTTCCGATAATACACATTTGCTCCATACAAGGGGGCACGAATATATTAGTGTTTATTCGTGTGACGAGTACCTTAGGTTATTTAACGTCTATACACTCAATAGGGATTATTCGTTGCGATACTAAATATAAATCTTCCCCTACACGCGCTCTAAAACGTCTGGGTCTTTCTTTCCTCTTACCTCTTCCTTCTCTTACCTACTTCCTGCACACGTTGGCAGCTCCGTTTCGTAAAACGCGCCGAGAAAAGAATCATCGTCCTTTCCCGATTTTCTTCGCCGTCGCGACGACCTCTGCTGTTGCGAAGGTTCATTTTTAAAATAAATATCGTGTTCGTAAATACGCTCCTTCAAGTACGTTTTAGCCGCTAAAACTTCTGTCGCCGAATAGTTTGTATGGTCGTCGTCCTCGTCGCGATTGAAGACGCCTCGCTCGCCTAATAAAGGTAAGATTTCGGTATTTACTCTTTCAAAAACGCCGCCGCCGCTCTCGTCGTCGGTGACGCCCCTCGCGTCTAGCACGAGCGGCCTTATCCTCGCGAATGCGACTCGCGCGAAGATCATGTGGCGCTCGGCCTCTTCGCGAGATTTCTCCAAGAAATCGATATCGTTATAGGGAAACCTTACGTAATATTCGTTTAAAAGCCATTTAGCCAGGCAACAAACGAAGTGACTCTGCAGTTGAATGGTATTCAGATACTTTCGGATATCCTGAATTTTTTTCTCCGAAGCGTGTCGAACGAGTTCGTCCGTTATCACCTCGATCGCGAGTTTAAAGTACAAAAAATAAAATTTAAAGTGCAACATGGCTTCCCTCCGGTGTAAAAGTGATCGTTCTTTGAAAAGGAATCCGAGCATTTCTTCGCGCGATAAACTTTCTCTAAATTTCGACAAGACCATTCTTTTTTTCTCCAAGTGTTTCGCTTTTCTCTCGACGTCCTCGATGCAAGAATCCAATAAATTATTAAAGGAGTTTTTTGAAGAATATATTCGATATTGAAGAAACAGCGACGTGTTCCTGTGAATATTATCGTTATTACCCATCGTGTCGTCCGTTATTTTTACGTATTTTACTCAATCGACGATGATTAAAATAAATTTATGGCTGTATATTTAAGCAAAACGTATACACTCGTAGGAAAAAAGTTTTTTAATTTTGTTTTTATGTATTTTTCGCAATCAGGTTGATTAAAATAAAGGTATAACTAAAAACATTTTTTTATTTACACAAAAAGTACACACTTTTAAAAATAAAACGCGAAAATTTTTTATAATATATAATATAATATAATATAACATAATATCTTCAATTATCGAAATACAAGTTAAATATTTTTGAAATTTCGTGGTCTAAAATCTTTTGAATTTTTTTGTCGGATTTCGATGACCACCTGGTGTAAAGGTAATTCACGTAAACCTCGCCAAATATCTTATACTTAGACTTCCCAAAGTCAGCTTCCTGCATTCGCCTAAACGATGCGAGCATCTTCTGATCCCCCAAAAATTTAGCGGTGAAGCGTTCGTCTTTCGAACTTTGAGGAATAAAAGATACGTCGAGTATCAATTCGTTGGTTTCGGCGTCGAGCCGAACGTACCGTCCCAATGCCTCAATGACTAGCCGGTGCCAGGTCGGAATTTTTCCCTTCTTCATTTTTGGTTTGTAGCGAAAATTCTGGGCCTCCACGAATCTGCAAAATGCGATCTGTACGAGAAAGTCCAAAAGATCGGAGGTGAACTTATCTCCACAGCCATCGGTGACGCAAAGTTGTTCGACGAAATACCGGTTGATCGCGAAGGGCAGGTGAGTGTTCATGAAAGGGATTTTAATCCCATTTGTCGTTCTCAGGTTGACGTTGTTATACACTTCACCCATGGCCCTTTTCACTTGCGCGAGCGTCACTTCGCTGACGACATTGTTTTCAATATCATCGACGATTTTAGATACCAAGAAACTTGCTCGTAGAGCGTTATTAGATTTGATGTTGCCACCAGCGGCAGCAGCGGCGGCGGAGGCGGCGTACGGCGATGAATATTCTATCGTCACTTCGGTGTTTTGACACATTACAGTTTCCTTCACCAAATGTCCGGCGGAGGAAGAAGAGGGGGAAGACGGGAGAGGAGAGACGACTTTCGGAATGTGAATTAAATCTTTGATATCCCGAATCCCCTTAACCATATTTTCGTAATCGGGGTTCATTAACGACACGGAAAGGTGGTCGTAATGATGATCGCTGTTATCCGTTTCCCTTTTAACGTCTCCATCGTCTCTCGACGGCGGCGGCGATATTTCACTACCCTCAAAATTAGTTTCTTCGGATGACTGCCACTCGCCCTCTTCTTTTATTTCTACTTTTGGCTCCAACAGACAACCGTCCGATTCGTAATCGGGTTTCATTAACGACACGGAAAGGGGGTCGTAATTAGAGTTCGTCACGAGTATATCAGCGTCGCCGCGATAGTCGCAGCTATCAGTTTCCCGTTTAAAGTCTCCATCGTCTCTCGACGGCGGCGGCGATGTTTCACTACCCTCAAAATTAGTTTCTTCGGATAACTGCCACTCGCCCTCTTCTTTTATTTCTATTTTCGGCTCCAACAGACAACCGTCCGATTCGTCGTCATCCATTGGAAGTGGACCATCGGTTGATTCCTTCGTTCGCCCAGTTTCGACGGCGGCTGTGGGTGACGCATTTTCTGTCAAATCGTGTAATAGATCGTCTATGTTAAAGCTATTGTCACTATTTTTAGGAGCCGACAAATTCTCTTGTGGACCCTCGACGTTTGTTCTCTCTCGAAGTAATCGCTGCTGCTGCTGCTGCTGCTGCTGCTGATGGGCGCATTTGGGAGACCTTAGGGTGTATTGTCCATCGTAAAAAAGACTACTCGATGGCGTTTGTTGTTGCTGCCACTGGGAGATGTATTCGGGAACCGCAGATGCAGTGTTTTCACCCTCGTAGCAAAAGAGACTCGGTAAAGGTTGTTTCTGCTGCTGCTGCTGCTGCTGCTGCTGGTCATTCTGTCTCCGGGTGTATTCTGGGACAAAAAATCGTGGAAGCTGCTGCTGCTGCTGCTTCTGGTCATCCTGTCTCCGGGTATATTCTGGGACAAAAAATCGTGGAAGCTGCTGGTGCTGCTGCTTCTTCTGTTGCTGAGGATGTTGGGTAATTTCTAAGAAATTCGGTTTCTCATGAGGAAACAAACGCGTTTGTCGATGATTTTGCTGAAGATATTCGAGTTTTCCTACGTCGCTCGCACCTTCTTGATAAAAAATACACGGTCGCTGCTGGGTGTATTCTGGAACAAACATACGCGATTGTAGCGGTAGCTGCTGCTGCTGCTGCTGCTGCTGCTGCTGCTGCTGCTGCTGCTGCAGATATTGAAGAAATCCGGCGTCGGACGTTTCTTCGTAAAGTTGTTGTTGCGATTGCTGCTGCTGCTGCTGCTGCTGTTTCCTAGTATATTCTTGAGTAAAACTCGCTTCCGAATTATACAACATGTGGTGTTCTTTATTCTTTAAATTTTTAAAAGAGTGAGATTTGTAGTGGAAATTTGACCTTTGCGTCAAAGATCTATTAAAACCTTCCTTTTCACCAAGATGTCCCGAACGCATTCCAAAATCTGAAAAATTGTAAATTCGTATTTTTATATTAAAATAACAGGATGATTTATTTACAGTAAAAACTGTTATTTATAAAGCGTTGATCATAAAACGAGTTGGCTAGAATTAAACTTACCGTATCTAAATACTGGGATATCCGAGCGATTCTCGACCTCTCCGTCAACCCGAACGAACTGATGACGATTCCCATTCGTCGAACTAATTCGATCATGGTAGTGATAATATTTCTTCTGTTGTTGTTGCCGCACGGGTGCTTCGTCGAACAAACTCGGGAGGAGAGCGGGGTTTTCTTTAGGCGCCAACCGCGGAAAACAATGTAAATCCTGATCGAAAAGTGTATTTTTTTCCACCTCCTTCAAATAATCGGACAAGCTTTCGTTTTCAGATAAGGGACTCGATTCCTTTCGAGATATTCTCAAATCCAATCCGGCATCTGAAATATTTAGATTATTATAATGGTTTGAATCTTTATGTTTTAAAGGCTTAAAAGTAATAATAAATTTTAATTGTTTTTTAATAATAAAAGAACACTGGATCAAACGCGTGTTTTATAGATATATACTTATATATATATATATATTTTATAATATTATATTAACTCATATATATATATATATATAACAATAAAATATAGGTATACTATACTATCCCCCTACTTTTATTTTAAAAAAGAACTTGTAAGCTTTCTCTCTAATGTAAATATATATATATATATATCCATCGATAAAGATCTGTATCTCATAGACACGCTCCTTTGAGGTTTCCGTCAAACTGTTGTATTATAAACCATTGCCTCGATGATTGATGCTGCTGCTCTCCGCTGCTCCTGATGGATCGTTCGAAATGACAGTTGGGTGGTGGCAGATATTCAGCAAGGAATCGATTTTACTTCGATCGCTAGATTCAGGAAGCCAACGACCTGCTGTGAGAAAATAAAAATGAGAAAAAATCAGTTACATTTCCTTCTAAAATAAATGATTGATGAAAATTACAATTTTTTTCAAAATATAATGGTACAGAAACGAGCGAATAATTCAATTTTTCCTACCCATTTCCTCCATAGGAAAAAGAAGAAGACGACTTTTCCTTTCCTTGTAAGGGAGCGGCGGTGCAAGATAATTTCTTTTCTTTAAGGGGAGAATGGTCTTTTCCTTTTTTTCTTTGAGAATATCGTTAGACGGATGCTGAGAGGATTTTTCTTTTTTTCTTCGTTTTGATCGACCTTTCTTTGCTAGTTTTTTAGAATTTTTACCCGATTTTTCCGAGGTTGCGACCACATCTTCCGTAAGTTCGAGAAGATTTTTTCCTTTAGGATTTCTATTTTTGCCCATATTTTCACAGAGATAGAATCACACGCCTTCTTTGTGCTAGATTTAGAAAAAAGCAGAAATAACGTCTTTAGTCATTCTCTTCTCCACTTTTCGTTGGTTTTTCTTAAATTCTCAAATTTTTAATTCCCGTAATATGCTGATATCTTCGGCGCACCAGATTTCCATAGATAATACATGCCGGCCGGCGAAGGTTTGAGTTATTCTCTCGCTGAAGCGGTCATCAATTTCTCGTTGAGTTTTTGAAGGAGACGTTTCTTTAGGACGACACTAATTCATCATTTGATATACTTCCGACGAATAGGAGTCTTCAAACGTAATAGTGTTACGTTTACCTTCTTCGCTCTCACACTCTTTAAAGAAATTCTCGCAATGACATTCTCTCAGTCGCATGGTTATATACTATATTTCCGAGCCGTGGGTGATATAATCGCGCACATTTGCTGACGCTCGCAAGCATATGAACACGATTGGCTTATTCGCATTGGAGCTCGCAATCCAAGTTTTGTTAACCTGTTAATATACTGTCCCATCGGGAATCGTCGTTTACGTGGCTGTTTGCACTCGAATAACCGCTATAGTTTTGAAGAAATAATGTTCTTTCATTCTACAAATATACCACGATCACGTCGCGTATTGCTATCGTGGCATAAATTCTATGTTTTTTCGATCTCTTTTATTTGGCGTGGATGTTAGAGCGTCGAACGTTACTTTAGCATGGTGTATCATCAAATGAGGCTTCACCGACAAGCGGGACTAGCGCGATTAAACGCTCTAAAATTTAAAATTGAACTTCCAGAAAGTTAAATGGTGATTTTTTTCGCTAGAACAAAAAAAACAAAAACGAAACGTCACGTTTAGTTAGTAAAACTCGTAAATTAACATTTTAAATCAGCTTGCCTAAAATTTGACGTTCTAGAGAGATCTAGAGAAAGTCGACAGCTCTATAATTCAAAATCTTGAAATTATATCTGGCTCTGGTACTTTGAAAATAAAGATATTTTTTTTTTTTAATAAAAGACTTTTGACCTATTAGGTCTTCAAACGTTTGGTTTGAAACTAACGAAAAAGTATAAATAATTATTTATAGTTAATAAAGATTTATACACTCCATTTTCTCTGCTATACATTTTATTCCAAAACTAACTCCTCAAGCAAATGTATGAGTAATATTGTAGTTCAGTTTCACTAAATGCGTCTATACTCTATAAACGGAAAGTTATATTAAAAAACTTAAATACTCTATAAATTAAAGTTTCTTTTTTAAGTAGTGTCCGTTTTAAAAGTTATCTTTAAATTTTTTAAATTTTATGCTTTAACTGTGTTTTGATCTTGTAGACTCGCGCGATTACGCACGACAAAACTGTTTTCTCGTAATTGATTTCAAGAACGCTACCTTATACGTCCTTATAGCCATCTCCTGTTGTGTTGGCGTGGTGCGAGATTATTCGTCGTCGATTTTTGGCGATGGAGGGGTTATGAGTTTCAGATATCCTGATTTATAACGTAACGGTCGTTCGATTTCTTTAAGGCCATTTCTAATACTATAATCTAAAGTTAAGAGGCCGTTTTCTTTGAGATCTGATAGATTTGCAGCACCTTCGTGTCGGCGTCAACTATTAGAATCTTTCTATAGTTTCGGGATCCCATCGGACGAAGTTACGTAGAGCGAATTATGATTTGCAACGCGCCGTACAAACAGGTGGAAGAAGAACTCAATGTAACGTCGAAATATCTGGAGATTATGGAAGGCAGGGAGGGATCTTAAATAATGTAAAGTGTGTTCTTTAAAAGTATCTTCGTGTAAATAAAATATTTATATGTATAAAATATAAAAATTTATCGTAAAATGTTTTTTTTAACATTAAAAAATAGCAAATGATATTCATGTATAATAAACTTGAATTACAATTCATTTTTAGGCTTCCTCAATTTTTTTACTCGTAAGATTCACAATGCGGGGATACGACGACATCAAAGGGAGCGAACGATTATGATAGTTGGCGATTTCAATTTTCTGCGAGGTTCCAATTTCCGCAGGTCCTCGTTATAAGAAGGCTCGAGCACTCACGTATTTCGGTCTCTCTATTTCTAGTCCGAATTTTTAGTTTCCTCTATATATTCTGTCGCCAATCGTTTCCAGTACCGTACGGGCTGTCGCAAGTTGTCTTCTGTTAAAGAATTCAGTAATAATTCTTGTCCGCTTCTTCGATACCGTCATAGATTAATTATAATAGCTTCGAGCGAGCTCGGGGATTCTTCATCAGGTGACGGCGGCCGGCCGAAAGATCTCTTGTTGTCCTCCGATGGTGTCAATGTCGTTTTCGTTTTTTGGCCTGAGATAGGTTATTAGTTACATCACACTTTTCTCTTCAGCGGTGTCGGCAGTTTGGCGTTATTTGGAGTTTCGGCCTTGACGTTTCATCTCTTTGCGCTCTTCTTGCTCCAATTTGGATATTCTTGGGGCGTCGGCAGCGGCGTACTTCGTCGAGCGCTTCGTGGTTTTTTTATTTTATCTTTGTCTTTTCCCCGCTCGAACCTTTCGAAGGGCGTCCGCGAATTTCTCCCGAAGAATACGAACTAAAACGTATTCGAAACGTCATCCTCGAGTGCCTTTATTTTTATTCTCTTTCCGACAATTCGATTTAAACAAAAACTCTTTTTAAAACTGTTTTCTTTTCTCTGTTTTAGGGCTATTGAGGTATTTTTTCCGCAGTGGTCCAGTAGTTTTTTCCCCGGAAAGATTTCATTTTTTTCCCGGTTTATTACTCAATAAAAACGTTCACCGCCAGGCGTAGAATTCTCGGGTCGTCTTTATTTCCGGGCTGTGCAGGACTCTTGTCGATCGTATTCGGCATCAATAACTTATTATTCAGAGGGGAGATATATATTCGTTTGTCATTAAATGGGTCGCGGCTTTCTCCTTCGAGCCGTAAAATTCTGGAGATTTTAACGACTTGTTCAGGCTCTCCTGTTTAATACTGTTTCTCATAGAAATTCTTGCAAACTCGGTATCCACCTCGCACAGGTTTCTATGTGGGAACCACAATTTTTCACGGCTACGTATTTTTGAATCGGCTTTAGACATTTTTTTTCCTCCTAGGATCATGGCACTCGCGATTGTTTTTGTGTGAAAGAAAAAATTAGAAAAATATAAAAAGTTTATTAATAAAAATATTCGTCATTCTTAAAATTAAAAAAAATATTTAGTTTAATATTATTTAGGAATTTAATAAATGTTTTAAGGGCCTGTATATAATTTTTTCCTATTAATTATTATAACAATATATTCTTAAGAGTAATGGTTTACGAAAAAAAGAAAATACGCGTTTTTTTTCGTCTTTTTTCTAAATAGTTCTCGTTCTATCGTCAAACTTACTCCCGGACCCCGCGACATCCGATAAAACGGAGCGGCTCTTTCCGAATCGATTTGTCATCCGATAGGCTACCGAAAATACGTCGACGAGAGAACACCAGTCTACGACGAAACGATGAACCGATCGACGCCTACTAGATAGATTCCGTTTATAGTAAGCCTATAACATATAATAGGGAAGAAATACATAACGAAATGAGGTGCTGAATACAACCCTTCGTCTATGAAATAATAGATCAAAAGATTTCTGGAGGAAGGTTTTTTGGACATTACGTATCTTAGTGTATAATGGGAAGGGGAATCTTTATGGGTTCTACGGTTGCACAAGCGAGTTGGATACGGTCATCTCGTATCGATAGTCGTTTGTCGATCTATTATATAACACTGTTGGGTCGTGAAGAAGCGATTTCGTCCATATACCAATACTGACTTTTCTGCTGAGGAATATATTCCTCAAAAAAAGAATAGTCGGGAAACAGTGGAGGAAGAGGGGGGAAGGCGAATTAATAAAGTGAGGCAGGAATTAATTCGAAAGAATTATAAAAGAAGGGCAAAATCTCATTCTAATGTTGTGCCATTTGTAATACTTCCTCCAAAATATGTATTAACATAGTTCATTTTTATATAAATATTAAAATCATTTTTAATAATAATAAATTGTTAAAAATTTATTAAGATTTCATGCTATCTACAATCCCACGAATTTTATCTATATACGAATTTTATTCATTGAAATAATTTTTTTTAAGTATGTTGAACTGATCGGTGATGATAAATTTAAGATGAGGGAGGAATCTCCTTTCTTAATCGACGCAGTCGTGTAGCCCTGGTAGTTCTCAAACTTAAACTATTATATAATAATAATTTACGCATAACCGGTACTCAAGATCTTAAGATGAGACAGATATTTATCTTCGTCGTCGACTTTATATATGTCGGATAGCGGTTCCTCAGACTCTTCTGAGCCCTATTAATCACCGTCAGATCTCATCTTCTTTTAACTTCTTTCTGTCTTCTTCTTCTTCACATTTTCGTGAATCCTACTTACGTATTGGCTGTAGGACTACCGGGACGACGATGTTTGGGACCCAGAAGTGGATTATTCTAGCGTGCCGGCGAAACTTTCGATACATCTACGGGAATACGGTGAAGATATAGAAGCTGGAGGGGGAAAGAAAAATATCGAAAAAGACTTGGAAATCTTCGTCAAAAAATCGGAAAAAATGGAATTTTTGAACATAAAAAACAAAAATAAGGTTTTAAATTTTGGGAAGAAAATAAAAAGCGAAAATGGGCACGCCGTCGCCGTCGCCGCCTCCGCTGACGCCTCTTCCCGGCCCAGAAAAGGAAAAATGGAAGATCCTAAAAAGTTTATCGATCTAACCGATTGTTGGGTGCTGAACGAGAACGACGAAATTATCCTAAATTTGAAAAACAAGAACGCGTCGATCGCCGAAATCTACAAACCCGAGAGGTGTTTAGACGATATAAAAATTAAAGACGTTCGTTACGTAGACTCCTGCTCCAGCTCTTCGTCGCCTCCTCCTCGTCCCGACGCCCCCGTCGCGGATGAAGATATTCGTTTTTCGTACGGCGTAAATTTCGATAAGTTGAACGAAGAAAGGACGCGAAATGAGATATCCGAAATGCTCAAATCGGACGACGATGACAATTGCCCCGTGAGGAAAATTATAAGAGACAAATTTAGTCACGATCGCCCCCTCATCGCCGGCTACGAAGGGGAAATTATAAGGATTTTGAGCACGTTCCGCGCGATCGAACTTCGCCGGGAGAAGTACATGCTCGTGAAACGAAGCAACAGCTTAAAGTTCACCGAGGCTCTTATAAAGAAATGCCTCGTCATAATCAAGGGATGTCGAAAAATCGACGACAAGCTGCGTCAAAAAAATTTAACGATAACAGCACTCACGATTTTCCACCTCAAGATATGCAGGAACCAGAGCACGTTCAAACGAATCCGAATTCCCAACGCGCAATTGGACTGGTGCATTCAGGCGGCGATTCTCAAATTGAACGAATTCGACGCCTTTAACATCACGGACGCGAATTTCGATACGAAATTTTGTCACTTCGTTATTAGTTTGGGCGATCGAGTGCTACTGTCGAAACTGAACAACGTCAACAACGCCAAGTTCTTGATCCATAAGTACGCGAGTGAAGTGGATTTCGATCCGCGACAAACGCGCCGAGCGATCGAGCTATACAACGTCGTTAAGAAGAACAACATTTTGGATCAGAAGACTCCCAAAAATTTGGCCTTGGCGGTTTTGAGCTTCATCGATCCTCGCATCAAGAACCGAGCCGAGAAACACTGCAATTTGACGACGATTAACAACATTTGCTCCCACATTCGGAACTATCTCGACTGCATCGGCTCTTATAACCATTATTTCTTACACCACGACGGCCAAAAGGACGATCCGACGACGAAGACGACCAGTTCGGTCGAAGAACAACCGCCACCGCAGCCGTCGACCTCGCATCAGCATCACCTGAATGAGCCACTATCATGATATTTTAGGTGGTCGACCCCGTCAGCAGCAGCAGCAGCAGCAGCAGCAGCAGCAGCAGCAGCCGGAGCAGCCACAGCAGCAGCAGCCCCGGCAGCAACAGCAGCAGTACCCCTCGTTCGATGATGCGCTTGATTCAAATATTTTTGTGAAATATAGGCCTGCAAAGAAGCGGCGTTACGTTTAAACATTTACGATTGATTATTTTGCTTTTTACGAACATAGACCGGCTCATTCCACCGCAGGTGAGAAAATAATTGAAACAAACTCCCTATTTCGACGAGCAAGGCTTATATAACAACGCAACGACCCACACCTAACTTAAAGCCTTTATTCGAGTCCCATTCGATTATAACAACATTGTTTGACCCGAGTCGGCCTTCTCTTTCTCAATTTCTTGACGCGGCGGCATTCGAACACAGCGCTTGACCGACTTTGCCGAGCGAGACGCGACTGTCGCTTCGGCGCATCGTGGTGCTGCACGCTATTCGAGCTCCGAAGATATTACGTACGAAATTTGAACGATTTAATTCTTTTTCTACTTTTTCTGTGTTACAGATAATTAAATTTTTTCTGAGTATACAGAAAATTCCTTCGAACTAAGAAATATGATGATTTTGGTTTATTCCGCTAAAATGTTCGCTAACGTGTACAATTTTGTTTCAGTTTTTTATTTCGTTTACCTTGTTAATTTATATATCGCCGCTAAGTTCTTAACGTTGACAATCGTGATAGCAGACTTTGGGCCGTGATAACGAGTAAAGGAGTGTTCGTCGACATTCCTTCATCTCAACCGTGCGCGGTTGCCGATTGTCCGCCGGCATACGGAATCGTCCGTCGGCGGGTTTGTGTTTTGGACTTCATCTCTTGATACACAAGACTAAGATTGACATGTTATATTTAACGTGTCAATATAGCGATTTAGACGTAACTGACCGTGTAGAGTTCTCTTCGTTGTTCAATCATTCGATTTTTTTTTCACCGGCGTACTCATCAGACTATTTATATCTTAATAGGCACCTTTTCGATATCCGCGCTATTATGTTCGTTATTTCTAGGGAGAATTTTTCATTTTCCGCATTCACTCTCGGAGAGAACGGCGCTTTTTTTCTCCTATTCGCGCCGCCGCGCGATAATTCGGCGTAAATTTAGAACAGAGACCGTCAGTTTTAATAAAATAGGTATTGAAATTTGGTGTCGGTACTGGTGGAATACGTTGCGGAATCGATTAGATAATATTTATATATTTTTCATTTCCTCCCGTCCGTATATTGTAATAAAGTATTCTGTTGTTAGGAATCTTATATTATTATGTTTCTTCTCTATTTATATTTTTTCGTTCTTATATATTATATGTATAGTATACTCCATATAGGTATATATATAGTGGATAATATAGTATTATATATATATATTATAGACTCTATATATATAATAGTATATGTTATATATTAATATATATAGTTACTATACATTATATAATATATATATATAACGTATATATATTAAATATAATAATATAAATATATGATATTTGCATGGCGTGGGCTGCAAAATAAATACTCCTCGGCCGGGGAGGAAGGGCTCCTTAAATTTAGATCGAAGGGGATCACCGTATTCTCGGTGAAGTTAAGCGACGTCTGAAATAACTTTAAAGGAACAAGTCCTTACGTGGAGCGGACGCGGGTGGGCCGCACCCGCAAGATTGAGTTTGGACGAGAATAATCGTTCAAACGAAAAAGTTTTCAAACACTACCTTAGAAGGAGTTTAAGAACAAGGCGGTAGTCAGTTTCGGTCCAGAGATCCGTGGAAAATGCGAGAAGCTCTCCTGGTAGTGGGATAGTGATAGGGGGTGCACGGTGTTCTTCGAGAAAAACTCGTGTCACCATAAAGGATTTTGTTCGGCGAGGAGGAAGAAGAAAGTTCGGATTATCATCCAACCTGGCGTATCTAACGTTAGTCTCGAATTTGAAGCACCCCGTTCTGAAAAATATATGTCGCGCCACTAGTGGGTGAAAATCGATAGCTGGAGCTAGACCGCGACGACGGACGACGAGTAGGACGATGCCGCTTGCGTTTCATACGACGGGCGGTGAAAATTGGAAAGAGTGGGTGGAAAGTGGAGATCGTGAGTTGGATGAGAAACTCGTTTCGTAATACGTCTTCGGGAAATCTTTCCTTTCGTTGTTTCTCCGCCTATTAATCTCCAACCCCCCCTTTGGATCTAGCTAGACACTTGAAGAAGACACGATTCGGAAACGCCGAGACATCGAGCCGAAAGAGAATTCGGCTACTGCGTTGACGAAGAAAACTTCATTATCGATTTCAAAACTCCCTCGAAGGTCGATGTGGAAAACGCCACCTCGAATTTTTTGCTCGCTTACGCGCGCACGTTCTCGCATCTTTTCGAGGAGAGCGCTTTGAAAAAATTAAAAGATTTCCGGGAAGAAGGGAAAGGTTTCCAAGAAATATTTTCATTTTTCTTCGATGAGTCGGGTGGATTTATTAAAAATAACAAGCATTTGTTCGATTATTTGGCGAGAAAACGGCTCGTGGCGTTCTCGAAAACGACGGAATTTATCAAATTCGCTTGGTAAGTTCGAGTCGTTGTGGATTTGGTGCTCGACCGATATGCTTTTTCTAGGGGACTACATTATACTATGGTTTCATGAGACGTGCGATTAGAAAATAAGTCGAATGTAGTCGTAATTCGGGTAACGGAATTACCGAACACCCCGCATGGCGGAGAGAATAGATATGACGTTGATAGGATTCCATTACGAGCGGCTTCCTCAACTTTTTTCGTACGAGTTAAACACATCTTGAACGGGCCGGATTGGATCATACTTATTCGATAGCGCCGCTGCGTATTTTTACGCCGGTCGTATAAAAGGGGGGCTTTTACCTGTTTAACCTGTTTCCGGGCGACATATCATTTCATAACGATGTGTGGTGGTGGTGCCTTCAAAACGACAACTAATGCGACGGCGTTGCTAGTGGCGACGGCGTTTAATAGCGAGAACACGACGTCATAATATACGCGAAATCGTAGGAAATTGCGATCTCGATTTAGAAAATTCTATAGGATTCGCATCCTCTGTGTCGATGCGGTGATGGAGCTCGAGGGTATCTGATTTCGAGACTTCGCCTTCTTGCTTAATAAACTAGGGAAGGATCAAGAAGAGCGAGAACGTTCGACACGCCGTTCGATAATAAAATTAGATTTACGTAGATAATAGCGGAGAGAGGAAAAGGGGCGTATATCTGGATAACGTCAAAGAGGAGTTGTGCGGTTGTAAAAAAACGAAAATGAGGAGTGGCGGGAATAGCTTTCGGTCTAAACATACGTATTAAGATATTTGGGGTAATTTGCTTGTTGGATCAGGAAAGTCAGCGGGGCGTGGAAGAGCGCGTGGCATAATAAACCGCGGGGGTGTGATAAACATTTTCTCGTAGAAAAGTGTCCGCATTTCGACCTGCGTTTTGGTTCAAGGTACGTGCGGAAAAACCTAGCAGACAACTTTGGTATTTTTGTTGCCGCGATGAAAATTATATAAGTCGACGCAATCGGATTCGCTTGAGTGCGGCCAGAATAGAAGAATCGTACGTGATTGCCACTTACAAACAAAACTAGAAAAGCATTGTTGTAACGGTACAACGGGTATGAATTGAAATTGAGAATAGTTTATAAGATTTTAAAAAGTGGTGAATATTTGTAACACTGTTATATTATCCTTGAATATTATTAATGAATTTTCGTTTCGTAATAGAGATGAACATTCATCTAATAACGTAGTAAAATATAATAATAACAATATATTTTAATATATACAGTGCAACGCCATAATTTTTATGAACTAGGTCCTTCATGACTTTGCAATCTGTCCATTAGGTGAGAATAGATGTATCAGACATTGCAGCCGTAATGAAAAATAGTAAAATTCTCAAGTTTAAGAATAGATTTATTTTTGAAGGGGCACGGACATGGAATGTAACTATTTGTTGTCAGTATTTCAGATGATTTATAAATAGTTCGACGTCCTAGGAGTTGAAGGGGGGGAAGGGGTTATTATTTTCGGCAGATCAGGAGAGGGGGAATACATAATGCTTTTTTAATATAACGTGTATGTAGTGTCAGTGTGTTTGTGTGTACATATATTAGAGAAATAATGTTTCATATTCCTCACTAAATATCTAACTTTATCTCAATAAAGTGTGCTGAAATCATTTACTAGATTTTTTTTATGTGTTTATTGTTGTGTAAGATTACATACTTTTTTAGATTTGGTCAGGATTTTTGCACTCAAATAAAATAATTAACGAATTTCTGCTTTTAAGACCATATTTTTTGAACAAGATTATCAATCAATACATTTTAATTCTATTTGTCACTCAATTTATTATATTTTTAGGTAGCACCTTAAAAATAATTTTCATAGAAGGAAAAGGATTTGGTTAGGGATAACTCTGTAAAAAAATATATATGTAAAAATAAGTGTCTAATATTTTGACCTTTCTTCGAGAACTAGTATAAGTCGAAGGTCTACTTATAAGTTCAAAAAAAAAAAACCTAAGAATATATACGTATATATATATACTATTATACTATATATATATATATATATGCTTATATATATATATAATTTATTATTATATGATATACTTGTATATATATTATATATATATTATATATATATGACGGTTTTAAGGCTTAATAAAATTGGTATTGGAGGACGCGTTCAGCAGCCGCCTATTATGCTCGACTCCGTAAAGGCGAGCAAAACTATTAATTAGTGAGTTTTCGAAGCGGAACGAAAAAACGACCTCGGACCGCTGCTCGGCGTGACCTTTTTGAGGTATATACTTATTTCGCTTCAACTCCAGATATATGACGTTGGATTGGAAACTTGATATACGCGTTAGTCTAAGAGTGCAAAAATCTTAAATCTCATTAAAAAATTAATTCTTTATAAATTTTTTCAATGTCGAAAATTATTTTTAAATCGGAATTTTTCACTTAGATCGACTTCGCTTATTTAGTTCCCTTTGGAGGCGTACTATAATGACGTCATATTTTGGTTTAAAGACAGTTTAAGCTTAAGAAATCGTTATTTGAAAGCGTTCAGCGTCGCTTTTGCGTTTCCCGTATGGCGTCACTATATTCTAGTGACGGTTGGTGAATAGGGATACCGAAAACGACGGCCTAGTTTGCTCGCCGCGACACCTTTAGGTATACTCATTTCCGCTTACTCAATCCGTTGTGACGTTGGATTCGGGAATGATTAAGGGCGAAAGTCTAAGTGCAATATAAATCTAAAAATTCACAAGAATTAATTCTTCATTAAAAAATTTTTTCAAGCGAAATTAATATTTATTCGGAATTTGCACTTAGCCTTTCGACTTATATTAGTTCAACCTTGATTGGCGGTTTACTTTATATGAGGTGCCTAATTTGTTGATTTAAAGACAGTTAACAGCTTAAGCGAAAATGGTACACTCTCTTGATGCGTTTATCATGTGCTTTTGTTCAGCATTCCGCGTCACTCTCGACACTAGTGTGTATGTGACGTTATTTCGAAGTGTGAACGAAAAAACGACTAACGTAGCTCGCGCGACAACAACCTTTTAGGGTATATGGACTATCGCTCAACCCGTATTAGTCGAAGTTGGTTAGGGAACTGTAATATAAGTTGCGAATACGGTTAGTGCAAAAATCTTAAATTTATAATTAGACAATAATTCACGAGTAAAAGAAATTTTTAGAGAGTCGTAAATTAGTTATGTGTCGGAATTTGCGTGATCTTCGACTTATATTAGTTCCCTTTCTGACGTCACTTTTATGACTCGAGGTCATATTCGAATTAAAGACAGTGTAAGCTTAAGAAAATGGTATTTCAAAGCGTTCAGTCGCTTTTGCGTTTCCCGTATGGCGTCGCTATATTATAGTGGCGTTTCGAAGGGAACCGAAAAACGACCTAACGTGCTCGCGCGACACCTTTTGGGTATAAACTATCGTTTCAACCCGATATAGTGACGTCGGATCGAAAACTGATATAAGGCGAAGGTCTAAGTGCAAAAATCTAAAAATCTCAAAGAAAATAATTCTCAAAAAAATTTTAAGTCGAAATTATTTTTCGGAATTTAATTAATAAAATTGATAAAAAAAAATATAGTTATATTTGTTTTTTTTTTAAAACTATCATATATATATATAAATGCTCCGCGTCGTACACGATGAGGCACTGGTGTTTAAAGACCCGTCACAAAGACACAGTTGCTAGTATATGTTACTGCTGTGAGAGTGAACTCGCTCTCCCGAGATTCTTGTATGCGATATCAATAATATCACTACTCGAACATTACCATTATTAATTCACAATAAATAGCAAAGGAAAACCACCTTCGCGAGGAAAAGTCTTTTCTGTGAAATGCTTTCTTCAAAAGATTTTGAAGAAGCTGAAAAAACAGCACCGAGAGCAGCATTACCACTACCAGACAAAAGACATTCTGGATCTGGTAAGTAATAGGAGGATATTCATCTTTCGTTAAAGTTTTTATATTTTATTTAATTTTCAATTATTAATATTATTATTATTACTTTACTATCATTATTATTTTAATACTTGACAAATTTACATTCGAACAGTTAAGGGTAGCCAGAAAAGAGAACGTTATAGAGGCAGCAGCGGCCAGGTATACACTGACGAAACACCATCACCAGTTTTCCAGTGTTATTCCTCATTCAAGGTCCCTTCCCGAAAACAGTTGATGGAAGAAAGAAGTTTCAGCTACCTCGCTTATACCCCCGATGCATTGACGTCAGCTGCGAATAAAGCGAATGTTGGAAGATACCGTGAAAAAACTTTTCATTCTTTTGACTCTGGTGAGTAATAAGAATAAAATATTCATCTAACATCCTTCCAATACTTAATAAATTTATTATATTAAAACAGGTATGGGAATCCCATTACCACGACGATCACCAACTCCACCAAGAGATGTTGAAATTTTAAAGGATTTCCCTTTAGAATATTCAAACCCAGCGATATTGATTATTATTGTTTTTATTTTAGGCGCTGCGCAAATTTCCAGAGAGGAAGGCCTTTTGGCGAATTATGCCAATTTAACCGAAAAAATGAAGTCGTCCTCGATAGTAGCAGCTGAAGTTCGTAAAACTTATGAACAACGTAAGAAAATATATTTCATTTTTATTTTTTTAATCTTCTTTTTTTGTTCTTAGCTTCTAATATTATTTTTTTAATCTTATCTTATCTTCTAAATATTATATTCCTTTCATCTTTATTCCAGGTGCTAAGCGCAGAAGATTGGAAGAAATAGATTATCATATTTCCGATCTCGAAGAGGAAATATTTGAGAGAACGAGGAATAATTCAAGTATCGAATTTAATGATCGTAAGTAATAATAACCTTTGGGTAACAACACCTTTTCTATCTATTTTTTCAATTTTACATTTAACAACTTTCATTAGATGAAGATATATATTATTTTGAGAAGGAATCAGATTTTTTTACTTCTTTAATAATCTTTTTTTCCATGTACATTTGTAAAATTTTATATTCCGCTGTTTATTTCTTTTTATTAGCTATCGATGATTCCTTCTCGGAGTATCAGCCGTCAATTTGGAGCTGGCTTGTCGCACGAAGAAATTTTCACCAGGAGCAACCCACAACGACTACACGGGACATAGCCATCAGCATCAGCATCAGCAAAGATTCTGAAGAATTGTGATCATTGACGTCAGATCATTGAATTCTGAAGAATACATGGCTTGGATTCTGCGGTTCCCGACGAATATCGGTGTTGATATAAAAACAAGGCATTCACTGCCGTATAAGTAGAGATAAACTCCGTGATGCCAACATATGCCAGGATAAAAGAAGACATCTCCTCACGAGTGAAATCTAGAAGAAGGAAAATGCGTGCCAACTCCTCTTGATAAAAGTCTATGCTTGGTGGAAAGAAGAGCTTGATTTTAGCTCTGGCCGTAGGTAGAAGAAAGAGAGGGAGGGAAAACTAAGGTCCAACTTTTAAGTGCATATTTCGCAGAAGCAAAAGGCAAATAATCGAAACGAGAGAAGAGTTGATTAAAAGATTAAAACATGAATTATAACATGTACTTATAAAATTAACAAATGTAGAGATTCAGTTTTGGCTGGGTTCCACCCAGTACAATCGGAGATGGGATGGAGAAGAACCCTATCCTCAGTAGCCATGTATATGTACATACGCGCTTGAGGGCGATTTTATGAAATACATAGAATTGATATATGGGAAATAGGTCCACAAATAGCAAACTCGACTAAAGATATTGGAAATACTTCAGTTTTGCATACTTCCTACGCGCAAAAAGAGAACTAAGAAAGCGAAGAAAAGAGTAAAGAAGAAGAAAAAGAAGAAGGCCTGGGCCGATATATTAGACGCAGAAGTAAGAGAGGAAGAAGTAAGAAGAAGTAATACAGAAGTAAGTTAAAAAGATTAATGTAAGCGAAAATGTTGGAACAAAGTGAAATAGAAGAAGAGAGGATCAATTCTTGTACATCAGAATACAAAGAGAATTGACTTGAAGAAGACTTTTAAGAACATGAAGATCGAACATCACTTTTATAATAACCTTTTACATTAGCTTTTTTTAATTATTATTGTGGAGTACTTAACAGTATATCATCACTAACTTACATAATTTTAGGACATAAAAAAGTTTTGAAAAGGAACAGAACAAAATTTGATATAAGACATTGAATTAAAATTTTATCATTAATAGATATCAATCAAAATTCAGAACGTAATTATAGAATTTTATTTTCCCAAACATTTTTTAATATATATTGAATAGAAGAGGGGGAATGTTTAACGTGATAATTCTTATTTAGATAACAAATAAAATAGAATTAAATACTACTACATTTAATTTGTTTCCTTATTCCACATCACTTTCAATGTTTGCACTAAGCCATTAGACTTTAAAATTATATTAGTGTTCGATGAAACAATCCTTAACTCAATATTTTAATAAGAGCTAAGATAAGTTTTCGGGCAAAAATTATGTTTGATCATGTTAAGTCATTGTGCGATTCCTTTTTGAAACGATAGCGATATAGTCAAAGTATGTTTACAAGGATATCGCAAAAAATGAACTAATGTGTTTTAAAATTTAGGTTCTTTAAGATAAACTATAAGTCAAAGCCTACAATAGCTCATAGGCGAAGATCATCGGGCAATCAATATTTAACAAGGTTAAAGTCGAAATATGAGAAAATTTTAAGAAAATTAAAATTCTGATTTTTGTTTTTTTCTATTTAGAAAATATTTATGTTTTTTTCGAACCTTACGTCGATATTGATGGATTTAGAGCAGTGTTTTGGGTGATTATTACCCATTAAGTGGGTCGTATAATTATTTTGTTATTTTTGCAAAATTAATACTCATCTAAGATAAATTTATCTTTCTAATACATTTTATTTCTTATTAATGACCTTTATGCCACTTTCGTAAAATTGAATTACATTGAATCAAAGTTCATTTTATTTTATTTTTTTATGTATTCTTGCATTGGGATGATGACAATAATTCTAACTATAGATTTTTTGGTGATAAGCTTGAAATGGTTCGTCTGATCTTTGATATTCTTTGTTAAAAACTTTTAAGGTATAAAGCAAAAGAAAACTTATATATTCCGTGTTGGAATAGCGTAAGAAATTGTTCTGAGAAAATGGGCTAAAAAAAAATTTTTAATTTTTATGGGAGCTTTCTATTTTTTTTTTTTTCATTTGAAAAACTTTTTTATTTTTTACAAGCAAAAATATAATAAAACATTGCGTGAAATCAGCGTATTATGATGAATTTCTGATGTGATTCAAAAAAAATGTTTTGGTTTTTGGGGTTCTATTTATTATTTTTAATTTCGCATATTCTATTTAAGATTGCTTTGAATACAATTAATAAATTCGTTAAGAATTAAGATATCAAATTAAGCACAGAAAAATTGAAATTTTTTTTCAAGGAATATTGTAGGTTCAGCTTTATTATTTTTTTTATTCTCTAAATTAAAATCAGGACGGCTGGAATAACGCACATCAATGCCGATCTAGATTTCAAAATACATGAATTGTTATCGACTACGAAATTTATGGAAAATATACTAAGGTATACTAAATCCGTGTTTTTTTTTTATTATTTCTGATGTAAAATTTCTTAAATTATGACAATCAATTTTAAATTTTTTTAGAGCACAAATAACATAATAAGGGAATGTTTTTTGATGTAAACTTGTCAAATTACGCAAATGTTGTGGGAACACCTTAAGGTTTTTATTTGGAAATTTTGGTAGGAACTTTTGTCTCCAGGATTACCTCTCTTGTACCCCTGCAATTTGGAATGGCCTGATTTTCATTACAAATTTGAACGCTCTCTCTAACGATTTATTCAATTATTCCCTCGAGTTATTTACAGTTGTTCGGGATTCCGTTACGCCCGATAAACAAACATTTTCTTTTCTATGTACGGGGTAGATGCACCGTCGGTCACGAGTGTGCTCTTGGGCCTCAATCTAAATATTCACTATTTTATATGCGCCTCTCAGAGTTTCTATTTTGAAACGATAATGAACATAAAAAATTAAAAATTTCCCATAAATTGACACTCTTTTTTGTTTGTCTGGTTGGAAATTGGTGTTTTGTGAGCTTGTTTTCTTGTTCGACATTATTATCTTACAATATGTACAAATATGAATGAATACCAATTTTTTTATAGATTTTGAAATATTATTATTATTATTTTTCGGTTTCACACTTTAATCTCGCTTAGAAAACGCAAAATTTATTTTGCACCATCGGCCGAGAAAGATAAAAGTGAAACGTTATTATTTCGTGGCCCTATGAGAAGACGCGAGGGGGTTGACTTAATGAGTGTTTTCTTTGTAAGCTTATTTTTTTAAAAGTGTACTCTATACTATTATTATTATTTTTTCTTTATAGTTCTAATCCTGGTCTCCCTTAAATTCATTTTTCTTCGATAAAATAATTTTTTAGCGCATAACTTAATAAAAAAAATTTAAAAAAACCCACACTATTTTCCTCTCTTGACGTGTTGTTACTATATAGGGGCATTTCGGACGGCATAATATGTCACATGATTATTTTATTTCCGGCTCGCTAGAGGTAAAGATGGGGGCAACAGGGTGGCTTTTGGCTTACAATTTGTGTCAAAACCCTAGTGGGAACATAGCACAAAAATTGGCAAACCGGAAATTTCGGTGAGGTAAATAAATTTGGGATTTGTGCCAATTTTTGCACAGATTTAAACAGTTAGTATTTTTTATTTTTTTTTCTCATTAAAAATGATATTATTTTACCTTCCTTATTCGCGATTTGAGAATCAGCGTAACTAGTAAAGCTTACTTCGATACGCGAAGAAGAAATGTAAATTTATAAAAATATGTATATTATTATATGCGATTTATTCTTTTTAAATAAATGAAAACAGGTGAAACTAATACATATTTAATTAAATTATTTATATACAGAAATATTTTTTATATGCGTGCGTTATCCGTTAATAATAAAGCCAATTTGAATCATTAGATTTTACTTCTCAAACCGTGTTCACCCTCGGGTAGGAGAAATTGGTGGACAAGTATTTCATCGGAGACAAATTGTTTGCCAGATCTTATGATTTTGGCTGATAGGGCTAACACAGCGAAATGATGCTTTTACCAATTTTTTTTCTGGACTTAAAAAATTTTGTGTAATAATTTTTTGATTTGAGAAATTTATTTGAATTTTAGTTAGGCATGAATTATACTTAGACCTTCGAATTATACTTAGATACGACTTATCACTTAAGTTACTTCGCTTAAGCACTCTTTACTTCGACTTAGCCACTAAACATAATATGGATGCGCTTGAATTATCTTAGACTTTTCGACTTGCACTTAAGAACTTCGACTCTAGCACATTAGACACTTCGACTATAGGCACTTGACCTTGACTTATACTTAGACTTCGACTTATACTTAGACCTTCTACTTATACTTAGACTTTGACTTATACTTAGACCTTCCTAAGTATTATATAATACTCTTATTATTATCTATCCCCTAAAACCGTTTGCTACGGAAAATTACTTGTTGATGTACCCTATATTTAAAAAAATAATAATTTAAGATTATCTATAAAACGGCCGTATTGGGCTCGTGGATGAATAATTAATTTTTGATGGGTAATTAAAATAACATTAAAAATATTTATTTATATGTCTATATTAAAAATATGTATTGTTTTTATCATGAAATTCGTTAGTTCTTTTAGTTTGTGTTTTAAAAGATTATCACAATCGGTTTACAAATAACATAAAAACTATCGTCGATTAACAATTACTTATTACTATTCCAATTACTTAAGCTTAACTTAAATCGGCTCACTTCCATTACGAAAAGGCGTTACAGAAAAAAAATCCAGCCGCTTTTGCGATCCCCGTAAGGCGACACTATATTTATAGTGGTTAACTTCTTCCGATAAGGTGAACGCGAAAAACTTGCTACCACGTTTTGCTTCGGGTGCGCGATTCACACGGTGTTTTTAGGGATAAACGTGATGCGCTTCACGAACGATATAGTGACGTCAGGCAGAGAGAGGGAACTGATTATAGCAGTAGAAGGCCTTAGATCAGAGATTTAAGAACTCTAATTTAAAAATTCATGAAAATTTATATAAATAATATTCAAAAAAAATTTAAGTTTCGGAATTTGCACTTAGACTTCGACTTCTTAGCTTCTTCGATGAGGCGTCACTTATGAGTGATATCGGTTTGAGATAACTAATTAAGCTTAGGCAAAATGGTACTCGGCGCGAAAGCGGTTCAGAGAAGCGTTTTGCGATTCCGTATAGGCTTCGACACTATATTTATTAGTGGACTTTCGGAAGGGAACCGAATATATACTCACGACCTAACGTGCTTCGCGCGACACCTTTTTTAGGGCACATCTAATTCGCTAGACACCGAATATTGGTCAGGAAAGAGGAGCTGATTATAGGATCGATTCAGTGCTTAAGTGCGAAAGTGCTAAAAGGGAATATATGAAGACATATTTAAATAATAATTCACCAAAAAAATTTAAGTTTCGAGAATTTTTGCTAACTTAGAACTTTTCGATACTATATATTGTTCGATGAGGCGTCACTATCTGACGTCATATTATCGGTTTGAAGATTTTTCGCTTAACAATATGGTACTCGAAAGCGTTCAGTGTCTCTCTTGCGATTCTCGTAAGTGAGACCTATTGATATAGTGATTTCGACACGGGAACCGATAAACGACTAACGTTTGCTAGTTAAATTGTGCTCGCTTGCGACACAACTTATTACGCGCATAAAGCTAATCCGCTTCAAGCGATTAGTGACGTCAGGAAGGGAATTGATATAGGTCGAAGGCAAAGGGAAAATAAAGATTAATATTGAAAAAATATAAATAATATAATTCACCAAACAAAAATTTAATTGTTTTTCGGAAACTCTTGCAGACTTAGAACTTCAGAACTGTATATTAGTTCCCTGATGATTAGGCGTCACTATATATGAGTCATGATCGGATATATTGAAGATACTTTAAGCTTAAACAAATGGTACTC
>JABUQX010043200.1:0-27500 GCA_015478945.1 Trachelipus rathkii
GATTATAGTATATTAATAATATATATATATATATTATATATTATATATAATAATATTAATTTATATATATTATATAATATATATATACTTATAAAAAATGGATTCATATTAATTGTTATTATAGTGTACTATATATCGCTAATGGCTATAAAACAATATACTTTAAATAAATTTTTTCTACGCTTCAATTTTTGAAATTGTCTTTTATTTATAAAAACGTTTATTACATAAGTATACTTTCCTTCATCATATATATAATATACTAGGTTATATTAATATAAATATATATATTAAGTATTATATTATAATAATATATATATATATATATATAAATATATATATCTATATATTAATTAATATATATATATATGAATATATATATTAATATATATATATAATATTACGATCACTTTTAAATTTTCCATAATTGATAGAAAACGTAATAGCATTATAAATGTTATAAATATAAAAATAACATTAATAAAGATATATATAAATATATACTGTAAATAATATATATTATATATATATATATAATATATATTATAATATATAATATATATTAATTAATATATATAATATATATATATAATATATATATATTAATATATTAATATATATAGTTATAATTTATATAATTTTATGTATATATAATATATATATAGTATATATATTATATTATATTATTATATATATATATATATATATAACATAATATATTAATATATTATATCTCTATATAATAGCAATACACCTAATTTCTATGATTCAGCTTCATAACTAAAAAAAATTGGGCTACGCCCTTGAAATTCATAATATTAATTCATACTTATATTGGAAATCTTATTAGTTAGGAGATGTCGAAAATTTTCAGGAAATTCTTTATATATTATTTGGCACCAAGCGCTCCAAATATAGCTAGATATTGAAAAATTTAACATATACGGTTACTATGAAAAATAATTTATTAATATACAAGAAGTAAATTATTGGCTACTGAGGGGACTCTATTTTATAATAATATATATATAATATATATATATTGATAAAATCTAGTGGCAGCAAAAACAATTACAAACAAACACAGTGACTACTCACCAACTGAGTTCTTGTAGATTGAATAACAGCTATGTACATTTGATAAACTTAAAGGAGGCTTGTACTCTTAGATACACATTGGTATCTATTAAATGAATTACTATGATTTGTACAAACATAAACACAGTACTTGGTTGCTTTCACGGCTCCCTCTAAGGTGCGCACCTTTAACCTTTACTACAAGGTACCCCACTACGGCAACCGTATTTAAACTTACTTTATGTGTTTACTAATTACTACAATACAAAACTACCATGTACCACATTGTACACTGCATTTACTACTTGAATTACAATGACTGGAAGAGAAAAGATATAAAAGAAAGTTAATACACCACAAAATACAATAAATAAATAAAGGGATACAAAAGGGAACACAGGGGACAACATGGTTGACACCATAACCCAGGATAACTTCAGCTTCCCATCTTCTTCTTTCATACCAAGAAGGACACAGGACATCACACTGACAAACCTAAAAAAAACAAGACACAAAACTTATCAATCTTATACCTTTCTCTCCCACACCTTTCACTTGTACTGTACTTGTACAAAACATACACTTACCACTATCACTTAATACTGCACAAAAAACACACTACAACCCACCACCAGCACAGCCACTACGCACCTGCAAAACACCCACACACTAAACGCTACTCTCTACCCACTCCCACTATTACTACTACACAACTACTACCACAGGCACAAACAAAACTCTACCTGTTACCACTAACACTACTCTAAACTACTACTTCTACATACCTACATACCAACACTAAAACATACTCACTACTTCACTCTGGATCAGACAAGTCTGAATCCCTATAATACCCATACCTCATCAATAAACTCCTACCATCTTCTAATACTTCCCCTTCACTCTCATCACTAGACAAGTACTCTTCAATTCTCTCCATCCAAGCACAATATCTCTCACCTTTTCTACGTCTCATCCACTCTTTTACTTTAGCACTACGCTCCACCTTTCTTACTTTTCTTGGCCACTTTTACTTTCTTCACTTTTGCTCTTACTCCACCTTTTTCTACACTTACTGCTGCACACTTTGCTCCTTCTGAATCACTACCACTACCCTTCACTTCCACATCCACAAACCCACGTTCAACTTCCTCTGTCTACTTTTACATCCTCATACCTACTGACATCACGATTACCACTCACTTCTTTCTTCACAGTCTTCTTTTCACTACAACTGACACTCACCTCTTTTTCCTCATCACACATCACTACTACTTTTTCACCACTTTCTCCCACACTCTTGTTCTCCTTTTTTCCTTCATCATTCACTTCGAACAACGTATGACACAACCTCTGTTCGTTATCCGTAACACTACTATCACTACTACTACTATCCATTACAGGATTTCTACCCAAAAACGCAGCCATACTATCTAAAAACTCATCACCACAACTTTTATAGACACTCTTACCTCTTCCCACACCACCATACCTGTAACCATCACCTAGACTATCCACTACTTGTCTACCAACATTACCACTTTTACTACTTACTACATTACTCTCTACTTTACCCTTATTCACCCCACTGTTACCCACTTTCTTACCACATACTTCACTATAATCGCCATAAACATCACAATCTCTCCACAAATGTTTATCCGATCTACATAAGTCACACCTCTTTCTTCTCCACACACTTTCTTCACTATTTCTCCTTACTCTTTCACCATAGAAAATCATATCATCCACATTATTACCACCACCTGTTGCACTACTTTCTACATTTTCCACTTCCACTACTCTACCTCTACCAACACCAACAACACTACTATTACCTCTTCCTCTACTATCACCATAAACACCTCTACCTCTACCTCTTGACGGACATTTATACGCATAATGAAATTTTGACCTACAAATATTACACTCACTCACTACACCATTCTTGTCTTTCACATTCAACAACTGACCATTAACCCACTCTTCACTTCTGGGCCCAGTCACACGTTGACTTGAATACCAACTCTTCTCACAACTCTCAGCTACATCACTTCTGTTCTCTCTGTTTTCACCTTTTCTACCAAAACCTTCACATATATTTATCAGAGCATCTCGAAACGTACGGAACACCCACTCATCCTTGCCACAATACGCTAACACCATTTGCCTTTGATTCTCACTCACATTTGCTCCCTCAAGTAGATGAACACATTTCATGTCTTCACCCAAATCCACTTTACCAACAATCTTAACCTCCTCTCAAATCACCTTAATACCTATTAGCATACTCTCTCATAGATTCACCATCCTTTCTTTTAAATATAGAATATTTCACAATACTTATCGTACGTCATGCTCTTGCGTTTCTTCGCATACCGTTCATCCAGTCTACGTAATATTTCAAATCCACTCCTGTCTTTTTTACCTAAACGACTCCAATGCCACCATCCACACACACTCAATATGGATTTGCACACATACCAAACAAAATCTCACCTGCGGGTTGCTCAAATTCATCACCACAAACAGAGCTTAAACCACAACTGTCACCTTACTCTTTTCCACATTTACTTTCCATCTGCATTTAAGTCACCCTTGAACTCAGGACATGCTCTACGCACCCTTTTTCCTACAACTACTTCTAACTTTCTTTTCACTCCTATCACCATCAGTACCACTAACCTACTACCCTATCACCTTCCTTCCCATTCTCACCACAACGATACTACCACAGACCAACACGATCAACAAGAAACACCAAACCCTGCCTTGTTTACACCAACACGCACGACACACATTTCTCAACACAACAGACGCAGAGCGTAAGCTACGCTCTGCCTACCAAATGGATAAAATCTAGTGGCAGCAAAAACAATTACAAACAAACACAGTGACTACTCACCAACTGAGTTCTTGTAGATTGAATAACAGCTATGTACATTTTGAATAAATCTTAAGAGGACGGCTTGTACTCTTAGATTACACATGGTATCTATTAGGATGGGCCGGATAGTGAATTAGCCGGGTAGCCGAATACCGGATATCCGGCTGAAGTTAACCGGATATCCGGCCAGAGTCTGTTATATAGCGTCGGACTGTAAATAAAAAAAATTTTTTTTTTTTTGCTCATTAAATAACCACGAGGTAGTTAGTACTACAAGTTTAATTTAGATTATCTTTATATTCTAGAGAGTTTTTATATTTCGAAAAATATAAATAAATTAGTATATAATGTCCTTAAGAATAGAATTTCACTTGTCAAAAATGCGAAGTTTTTTTTAACTTGTTATAAAAATGAAAAAGTTATGGACAGATTTTAATTATGTTTTTCAAAGTGGTATTCAGTTAAGTATTAGCTTTAACCTGGCAATAGTAAATTTTTTTGTTTCCAAACAGATGCATAGTGGTTTAATCGCTGGGCCCTAACTTGGCCGATCACCCACCTCCAATTAAAAATTTGAGTGATGGGGTGAATGGATCCACCATTGTTATCTTATTTTTATGTAGCATTATTATTATTGACATTTTTATTACGCATAGCTAAATTTAAATATAATAAACATTACTTAATATTAAATAAAGAATTTAATAATAAAAAATGAAAATTTATAAGAAAATATTGAATTCAAAAAAGTGTCAAGATTTTTGAGCGGAGAGGGCGTGACTCCACTTTAATCACATTTTTATTTCTATTTTTTTATCATTATTGAAATTTTTAATACTTATGACTATTTTGAATATAATAACAATTTCACTATATTAAAGTAAAAATTAAAATATAAAATTGAAATTTTATTACATAAAAGAGGAATTTAAAAAGATGGCCCTATTCACCCCACAATGGTGTGTCCGATTTCCTCCCTTCAATGGTGAGTCTAAATGAGCTTTATTTAAAACATTAATAAAACTATGATTATTCAGAATTACCATTATTATTTTTTTTGTGTGCTTATGAACTACTATAGGGCCGTTGATTTTCCGAATAATAATAATTCCAAAAAGGTGTATTAGGGAAAGTGGGGAGACGAAGTTATACTTAAAGTGCACCACGTTCATTCACCGCCCGACCGCTATTCCGGGATATATATATAAATATGTATATATATGATATAATAGTGTTATAGTATATTAATATATATGGGTGTAGCTATATGTGCTATTAGGTGTATATATATATTAATTTATATAGAGTAAGTGACGTATAGTATATGATATAATTATAAATATTATATATATAGTATTATATATTATATGATATGGGTAGTATATAGTATTATATATTGGCCATCCCTCTGTGTTCCAGATGTAGGTGCTTCCCTGTGACTTCTAAAAAAATGACACTATAGATTCTACATAAAAACTGGATATATCATTATTGAAAATTCAGCGTACATTGTAATGCAAGAACCAAAAAAAAATATAATTTATTAATTTTAATAAAACTCCCAAAAAATGTTATAATCTAAACGTTTTTGAAACCTTAATTTAAACATATTACCCATAAAAATAACGTTTTCTTCATAACTTTCCAATACTTTAGGGGAAACTCAAAATAATGGCAAAAATAAAAAAGTATAAAGTAATAAAAAGTTATAAAGTTAAATTATAACAGATTTAAAAAAATTAAGAAATTGCTATTTTATTATTGGGGTAGTGAGGTGTCAGGTCAGGTGTTCGCTCAAAAAAGATTTAATTTCGCCTTCTGAGAACATCTTGAGCTATCATAGAGTGTTGAGTTGTGTGTTGTGTTGATTGATGTGTTGTGTGTGTGTGTGTGTTGCGCATTAACATGAAAAGAGACTATATATTTGGGAGGCTCATGACTTTGGAACGCGAAATTTTGGGGGAACGAGAGAATTGTCGTACATAATGACATATTTATTTATTATATATTTTATCTACTTGTTTTTCAGAAGCATATTTAAAATCATAAAATTTTTCTGCATTTTCCTCCATCACTAAACGCAATTATTACAAAAATGTTTTAAGGTTTTTACAGTAGCTATATAGTTTTTGTTTTACATTACAGGGACAGCTTAATTCTGGAGTATGATTCTATATTATCTATTTCAGTAGTTGTAGTGGCACTTCCGCTCTTTTAGTCCGCTAGTCCTGCTCGAGAGGCGGACTACCAGAGATAGGTGCGGACTAAGCGGAGGTGCGGAGTCGCCAGTAAATATAGGCGTACCCTTGCCCAACGTGGCGGGTCGAACAAAAGTTAACGCTTCTTTAGTTCCGCAACCTTTTTAAAATGAAAATTGATAAGTTTACTTAATTTTATAGAATGTTTCTGATTTTTGGATTTAAAAAGAGTTAATTATTAAGGAAATATATATTTTAATTTTAAGTTATTAACTAATTATACTTTAGTCTAAAGACTTATTGTTTTTTTAATAAATTAATACTCTCCAAAAATATATCCAACCTTCCTGTAAAGGTAAGATCATATATTAATTATACATTTAAAGTTATTTTATAGACTGAAATGGTATCAGTTTTGCACATAGGCTTTTCTCATCTATAACTTTAATTAATTAATTTATGACGTTATTGAATATTATATATGCTAAGCAATTATCTAGCAAATCAATTCTACCTGTAAACTCGTTCAAAGATACTACACTAATTAGGTTATATATATATATTAATATAGTAATATATATATATATTATTATATATTATATATATAATGAGTATATATTATATAATATATATATTACTGGTATATATTATAATATATAATATATATATAATATGTATTATATATGACTTTTATTTGGTTTTACACAGAACTGATTAATATATATATATATATATATATATATATATATATATGATATATAATATATATATATATATATATATATATATATATATAATATATATAATATATATATATATGAGTTATATATATATTATAATATATATATTATTATAATATATCATATATATATATATGGTAATATATATCTGCTACCGAGCTGATACGTAGCTTTAGCATCGACTCTGCCAGGCGTCAAGGCTTTCAGGATTCTACTAAAGTCTTGGACGAAATAGACCTTCTTATGGTGGACAGGGTGGTCAACAAATTTTTTCAAAGGGAGGCAGAATGATTTAGGTGAGGACCTTAATTAGCAATGGACTGCCTGGAAGTGAACGAGAGCACCAGCACTCCTCTCACCAAGAACATCTTCCCTTCGAGCAATAGGCCAGAACTTGTTGAACTTGTTCATAAATATAATACACCTCTCCTAAGTTCTGCCGGCTTTAGAGCGAATATTTAGTATTGGTGGGATATTTGGGCAAAGAAGGTAGCCTTGAACTGCTTTTTAATATTTTTGAGAGACACCTATATCTTTTGAAAGGTAATATGGATCTCTTGTCCCTTGAAGACGACATTGAGGTGCAATGTGGAAAATCTTGAAGATTTTGTAATATTCATTCAATTTTCATATAATATTTATATAATAATAATTTTTTGTAAGGATTATATAATTTTAGTGTTATTTAATATTATATTTTTTGTGAAGTCAGCAGCATTTATTAGCGGGAGAACGTGCGACGTTGCGGAGCGTTGCGATAGCGGAAGGTTTGATGGTCTGAATAAGTCGGGAGGAGCGCTAGCGGACTACGTTTTCTCGAGGTGCGGAAGTGCGCTAGCGGACTACCCTCATAAACTAGCTGGTGCTCCAACCTCTGATATATATATTATTATTATAGTATATAGTATAGTATAGTATATAGTGATAATATGTAGTATATAGCTATATTATAATTAGACTAACTATTATAATATGTAAGTATTAATATGTTATGTATATATAATAAAACCTGAAGTAATAGTAATAAATAGTTATTTGAATAATATATATATTATATATAGTATTATATATTAGAGTATAGTTATATATGATATATGCTATGTATATATTAATATATATATATATATATATAATATATATATATATAATAATATACATAGGTGGACGGTTCCAGCAATTTAAAGTCCGCAAGTTTGCGAATAACCAAAAAATAAATTGAAGGAATGGCGATTGCGATAATTTTTAAATGTTGTGGAATTGCAGTTAGCTGAATGCCTAATCATTCCGCAATTAGGAGGACACCAAAAAAATATTTGTTGGAGTTCAGTGGCAAGACAAAAATTATAGTCTACAAATTTTACAACGTTTGCCATGTTTATAGCGTTTGCCAGCAAAACAGGAATTTTTTTTTTTTTTTTTTTTTTTTTTTTTTTTTCCAAGGATCATGTTTTTTTTTTTTTTTAACAGGTTTTTTTTTAATTCTGATGTAAAATTTATCAAAATTTTAATACATGAAAAAAATAAAGTGGGAGAAAAAAGTTAACCCCTATTAATCGAGCCCGATTCTCAAATATCGATAATATTTAGTTCTCGATTGTCCTATAAATTTATAATCGATATTGACCATTATTCGTAGCACCGGACGTTTCTTAAATAGCAAGACTATATTTTATTCCACATTGCATTTAATCAGTTTTGTTCCTACATTTGCTCTGATTTTTTATATTTTATCACTGAAGGAGGCTAACATTATGAGAATAAATTCAAGTGTTTTTTTTATTATAAATTTCCGAGAACGTGCGTATATATACTGGTAAATACAATTAAATACAATGCTTAACACGTTAAATAAGCAGTGGGTAATATACTATTTAGTATGTACAAATACTTAACGTGCAGAAATAAAATATGTGAGTATGAATTGCATTAACTATGTGTCTTGGAGCTTAATTCCATTAATAAAATATCATGCATTTTTTATCATATTTTTTAAATATTTTTTATAATCTTTTAATATACCGTATATTTTTAACCATATTTAATGAAACGTGTCAGCTACCAATATTCAGATAAATTTGTATTGTAATGCAGCCAACATCCATGATGAATAAAATAATATAACATTGGTACGCTTCAACAATCGAAACAAGTGAGATATATATAATATTCAGTATGATGTTGTATTATAATTATATATACTATATAGTATTATAATATTATAATATATATATATTTAGTCTATATATATATTTATAGTTATACTACTGGATTAGAATAGAGGAGTATGTAGCTGATGTATGACTCTGCTGAAGATGATTGTAATGCATTACGGTGTTAGTTGCTAGGATTATATTATTGTGTGAGGTATATAAGTAGTATTATATATATATAAGACGGTTATAATATATATAATATTTATAATAAATATAATTATAATAAAATATTATAAATATAAAATATATATATATATATATATATATAATTTTCAAATTATTTGGAATATCCCCAAACAAGGAAGAACCTACTAGGGAAGTAATTATCCGGTTATCTGGCCCGGATAACAATGATATCCGGCCGGATACCGGATAGTCAAAAACTTGGCCGGATAGGCCGGGATAGGCCGGATAGTTGCCGGATATCCGGCCCATCCTAGTTATCTATTAAATGAATACTATAATTTACAACACATAAACAACAGTACTGGTTGGCTTTCCACGGCTCTAAGGTGCGCACCTTTAACCTTTACTACAAGGTACCCCACTACGGCAACCGTATTTAAACTTACTTTATGTGTTTACTAATTACTACAATACAAAACTACCATGTACCACATTGTACACTGCATTTACTACTTGAATTACAATGACTGGAAGAGAAAAGATATAAAAGAAAGTTAATACACTACAAAATACAATAAATAAATAAAGGGATACAAAAGGGAACACAGGGGACAACATGGTTGACACCATAACCCAGGATAACTTCAGCTTCCCATCTTCTTCTTTCATACCAAGAAGGACACAGGACATCACACTGACAAACCTAAAAAAACAAGACACAAAACTTATATATATATATATATATATATATATATATATATATATATATATATATATATATATATATATATATATATATATATATATATATATATATATATATATATATATATATTTATATATATATATATATATTATATATATATATATATATATATATATATATATATATATATATATATATATATACTGTATATATATATATATATTATATAATATATATATATATATATATATATATTATATATATATATATATATATATTATATATATATTATATATATATATATAATATATAATTTAGTATAGTATATAGTAGTATTATTTTGAATCGCTGAATGTTGATCGCTTGTATATAATTAGTATAATTTAAATCTGTACTATAAGTAAAATCTATTTTTGCGCCATTTGTGCTTACAAAAAATCGCCGGTTTTTTTTAATAAAAATTCGTCCGGGTGGGCTGTGGGCATTAAAAAATATAGACCCTGGTTTTTTGACAACCTCTGTGCCGAAATAGAGGAAGCATTGTATCGGGTAAGAAAGCTGTGAAGGAAATGATCGATACACCCTTCATACACTCTCAGTAGTTTTAACAATTGTTTCGGATTCGTTTGATAAAACGGTGGTAATCGATACAGAAGGAAGAGAAGAATTGGCGACGGTAATACATTTGTGTGCTTTTTTGCACAAAGAGGTAGAATATGAATGGAGTGGAGGAGAGGGAGCTGAACTGAAAGGTAGAAAGATTAGGGGATTGAATTTCTGACTTCATAGGGGAATGAGAGCAAAAGTAAATATCTCGAATTCTGTAGGAAGGGAAGCAAGGAAAATATCAAATTGGCTGAATTGTTAATAGAAAAATCATCATCATCGTCTTCTAATTGCGGTGGGGTCAGCGAGGAACACGGATTCGGCCGAAGTATCCGCCGTGCAAAGTTTGCAGAAAAGAGGAGTAGGCGGTGAAGGACCTGTTAGATGTAAGTTGTTTGTTGTGTTGAACAGATAGTGTTGGGTGTGGCATCATACAAAGGTTTGGAGGCTGAGAAAAAATTTTTTGAGATGAAGAAAGGAGAAGGAAATATAGTCGAAGAAGAAAGAAATAGAATCAGATAATCATGATTAAAGAGTAGATAGAAGCATGTAATAGGAGCAGGAACAAATAATTAGGTAGTAGAAGTAGTATAGGTAGTGAGGTAAGTAGTAGTTGGTGTCAGTAGTAACATTAGTTAGTTGACATGAAAATCGGAAAATGGATGGTTCCAAAAGAATCAGAACTTAAAACCTATTCTTAGATGGGTCGAACAAAAATATAAAAAACAAAAAAATGATATAATAGTAGAATGATAATGTAAAAATGTAAAAAAAAATAAACAATAAAAATCAGGAAATTTGAGCATCCTATTTCTATCTGGAGGAAAGTTAATGAGTTCCTGACTCAATAGTCACCATCGTAAGCGACTGCATTTAGGTCCGCCTTTTATACCATAAATTTATTGTAATATTCAAATAATTGATAATTTATTATTTTTAGTTAAGAATATAATATATATATAATTTGTATATGATTATGATATTTAATAATTTAATTTATAGATATATAATTTGTATAATTATCCATATAGGTCAATGAAATTTAGGACAGCCCAGATGTTCAAATATGTAGTGTCTTCCTTGTTGGTCCCAAAACTGAAAGAGAATTAGACGATCACAACAAATTTTCGGTTTAATCTTTAGTTCTAGAAATAGAGGTAACATTGGAACCTGTGGAAATAACCACAGTTACTAAATGATGAATAATAAAAATGAAAAACTATAATAATAAAATAATAATAAATAATAATAATACATAAGAATAATAATAACAATACAATAAATAATAATAATAAAATTTATATAATAACAAAATAACAAATTACCAATTGTATGAAAATAATATAAAACAACAATATAAATAAAATATTCACTCCATCAGTATCTCTAGAAAATTAGATTTTAAAAGTGATAAAGATTTTTTTTTAGTAAATCATTATTTTAATAAAGGTTTGTTATTTTGTAATTAAATTCTACAAGTATAAAAAAAACTTTTTTTTTTTATATTGAAACAAGAAAAATTTAAGAATTCAAAAATGTTAAAAAAAATAGAAAAAGTAGGGTCACTATAATAAATATATATATCATATAATATTAATATATATATATATTATATATATGATAATATATAGTAATATATATATATATATATAAATATATATATAATATATATCTTATATATCGAGTAGTATATATATTTATATATATATATAAATTATATATGATATATATATATATATATATTATATATATATATATTATATATATATATTATATAATATATAATATAGTATATATATAATATATTATATTGGAGTTTTATCTTCCTGGGGGGCAAGAATAAACAACTGCGAACACGTGGGTGGGGAGCTGAATTTGAGATAGTCTGCCTTAAAGTCTTTGATTCCTTTCGTCCAAGTTCTTACCCTCTGAAAAGGGGATATAGGCAGTTAAAAGGGAATTTTATATATATATAACGTTATTATATATATATATATAAATATATATATATATTATATAATATGATATACTTATATATGAGGTGATATGTTATTGTTGCTAATGTATCCTATATTATATATATATATATATATATAATATATATTTATGAGGAGAAGTACACGCTACTCGAAGCGATGAAATTATCTCCCATTTTTAATGGTGCGCCTTTCTCTTTTGCGTTCATATTCTTCACACACTAATCCTCCGGCAACATATACTAACCACCATTTATCCACATATCATAATCATATTATACAGATGATTAAAGTACACACCCCGACTTCTAGATAAACCATTACAGAACATCCTACTACCATATCCCTTGTGTGCGGGGAGAAAGAATTTCCTACACACTTACGATATGTCGCGTGGCGTGTCGTTATTGGAAGTCGACAATAGAAGGGGCGTGTGGAGTTATGGTGTTAGGCTGTGTTGAGCTGCCTAACCTACCATCTATTTCTTGCAGGGAATGCTATGCAGGCATCGAGAAGGTCGTTGATCGCCGTAACAGACCTCTAACTTTCCGGCGAAATTGGTATGAAACGTATGGGGTACATGGAATGTCAGAGGCATATAAATATTGAGGAGAAGAGGAGAAGAGGTGATGGATGTATTTAGAAAGGGCAAATTTGATTTGCTCGCTGTGGAGCTGAAACAATAGAGATGAAAAGGAAAGGTGAAATTAGTGTGTGATGTGAAATGTAGTGCGTGTGGTGTGGAAGAGAATGAGAGAGGAAGAGAAGGAGTTGCAGTTTTGATGAGTTGACCTGTGGTACAAATCTATGGTAGACTTTGATTGTGTGAGTCCTAGAATGCTAATGGTTTTAAATTTAAGTTTGAGAAAGGTCAAGGTATGTGTGGTTGTGATGTATGGTTCCATCTCAGGGAAACGTTGAAGAGAGTACGATTTTTTGGGAATATAAATCTGAATGATGTTCTGGAATGGGGTTGAGTAGATGGAGCTTCTAGATTGATAGTGTTGAGGACCTGAATGGTTGGATATGTGATTCAAAAAGGGGATTGGTATAAACGAAGGTGCGTTTGGGAGGTGGCGGAGAAAATGAAGAAGTGGTATAGGAGAAGGTGATGATTTCTGTGAAGAGAGAGGTTATGTGTGTAAGTAATACATACTTTCTTTAAACCCAAGAGTATCCATAAGTTACTAAGAGTTGGTTGTAGTATGAGAGGTAATCGAGAGTGAAAGTACTGAATTGATTTAGTGTTGTGAAGAATGGAGATGTTGTGTAAGGTGTTGGATTTAAGATCAAATAGGGGTTTAGTGAAATAGGATTATGATCCTGTGATGTTGTTCTATGTAAATTAAGTTAGTGGTGGCTTGGATGGAGAGGAAGGTGCTAAGACGAGAGGAAGTAGGTAAAATTAATAAGAGTGAGAAAGTTAAGTGTGCAAGATAATAAGGATAAGTATGTAAAGGGACCGCTCGCTAGTAAAACGGTTGAATGTGAACAAGTTGGATACTGAGCAAATCTGGGGCAAATGAAGGAAGCAATTGTTAGTAATTAAAAAGTGAAGTGTGTGGATGTGTTCAAAGTAGGAAGTAGAATGTTAACAGCGAATGGTGGAATGAAGAGGGTGATGAAAGCGGTTCAAGAGGTAAAAAAGAAGCGTGGTTCGATGTACTAAAAGCAACTGCAGAATATTAAGAAGAAAGATACTTGGAATATTAAGGAGAAAAAGGAAGAACTAAAAGATGTATAAGGAGAAGAAAACCAAAAAGGTAAATGACCCGTTTGACAGAGAAATCAGCCTAGAGCTATCAAGGAAATAGGAAGCGCTTCTGGAAGGAAGCGCGAAAGGTTTAAGGATGAGAGTAAGGGCAATCTGCATAGAATAATGAAATAGGGATAGGTGCTTTTGTAAACTGATTGAAAATGGATGTGAGGGGAGTGTGGAAAGAAGCACTTCGAAAATCTGCAACAATATTAACAGTAATGATGAGGTGTTTAGTGAATGTTTGCGGTTTTGATGGTGCAAGTAGGAATAGGTATTTTTGGGGATGAGGTTATTAGTAAGGAGGAGTAATGGGTAGGGTGAGAAAGTTGAAAGAATGGTAAATCTGCAGGTAAACATGTAATACTAGTAAAAATAACCAACACCGGAGGCGAAATGGTGTTGATTGGATTTGGAAGTTGTGTAATAAAGCGTTTATGGAGGCTATAGTCCCAAAGTGGGGATTGAGGAGAAGCGGTAATAGTACCCTGTATAAGGGTAAGGGAGAAAAAGGGGAACTGTAGAAATATAAGGGGAATAAGTTTTATTGAGTGTTGTAGGGAAGGATATGCTGGTATTTTGGGTCGAAAAGAGTGCGTCGAGTGACTGAGGGACTGATTGTGAAGAACAAGGTCGTTTAGGAGTAGGTGTAGAGGATGTGTGGATCAATCTTTACATTTAAGACAAATGATTGAGAAAATGCGGGAGAAGAAGAATAAATTGTATTATTAGTTTTAATGGATTTGCAACAGGCCGTATGACAGGATTAATAGGAAGCGTTTAATGGCAGGTGTTAGTTGATATATGGTGTTGGTGTGGTGGTAGGCTTTCTGAATGGAATCAAAAGTATGTATGACGATAGTGAAGCGTGGTTGTAAAGAATTAAATGGTGTCATGGTGATGTGGTTTAGGTTAATAAGCGGAGAAGACAGGGTTTGTTATTCTCCCTTGGTTATTCAATGTTGGTATATGGGATGGGGTTAATGAAGAATTGAGGGTGGGGATTGGCAGGAAAAATGGTGTTAGAAATGGTGGAGAAATGGAGTTGAGGTGGAGGGTGTCCCTACCTATTATATCGGAATATGTGTTCTGTGTGGCGAATCTGAAGAGAAGTTGAGAGAGGAGTGATAGAGAGATTTGGCAGGGTGTGTGAAAGGGGGGGCTTGAAAGTATGCAGAGTTCAGTAGGAAAGTTGTGAATGGCAGGAAAGGTGGCTGTGCAATTAAAACCGTGGTGAATGCAAAGGGACTAAGTCTTGAGTGTGCTAGGGTCTACATAGAGGGTATGTTCTTACCTGTGTTATTAGTATGGTAGTGAGACTATGGTCAGGAATAAAAGTATAGATCTAAAGTTCAATGTGTTCAGATGGACACATTTAGGGGGTGTGCTAGGTGTGAGAAGAATTGATAAAGAGCAGGAATGAACGTAATTAGAAGAGTGGGTGGTGGAAGAGGGTAAATGAAGAGAATATAGATGAAAGTAGTTGAGATGTTTGGTCAATCGTGGAAGGAATGAATGATAAGCCGGTGGTTAAGCGGATGTAAATAGTGGTGAGTGTGTTGGGAACCGAACCGAAGAAAAATGGAGACCGAAGAGAAAGTTGATTGAGTCCGTGAAGAATGTCTGAAGGAGAGAATGTTGAGTTTGGCAGAGGCGAGAATAAAGGTGCTGATAGGAGAGGAATGGCGGGGTTTTGTTAATGGGAGGCATGGTTGTGCCCACCTGGGCCAGGGGATGAACCGCTTTCATTGACGAGTTTTACCATATGATGGTCCCGTCCGCGGTCATCATGGATGCTCTAGGGTGGTTTTTCTGTCTGTGATCTACTCTCACTAATTAATGGTAACGAGGGGGCGTAAGGCTGGACTTTCTTTTCGACGTTTGTCCATGTTCTCCAACGCTTTTTATTTTACCGATTGCTTGTAACAGCTATTTTTGAACACTCCATCCCCAGTCTGTGAGGAGCAGAGGCGTGTTTGAAAGAAAGAAAGAAAGATATATATTATAATTATATATATATATTATAATATATATATATATAAGTTATAATAGCCATTGATATTTATTAAGTTATTATTATATATATATATATATACATTTTGTTCATTCCATTAACCTTATTGGGGAACACTTTTCAGTATATTGTGCCAGTAACACTAAGTAGTTTGCTTTTGTAATATTTTGAAATAATTTTTTTGTTGTTGCTATTTTTCATTTCAGAAAGGGATAAAAAGTTTGCGCAATTTGGTGGTGTGACGAAATTTCATTTGCTTGGCCATCCCTACAGAATCTCTCTGCGGCAGTTGGTAGTGAATGCACTTGAAAAACAGAGTTGGACTTCTCATTCAGAAGAAGAAGACATTTTATTTTTATTGTTGCGCCTTTGCATAGATACGCAGCTGCATTTCACTCGGAAAAGCATTAATGAGTTAGTAGTATATTTGGATATATATATATATATATATATATATATATATATTATATATGTAATGTAGCAATTTACAGTATATAAGTGATATATATAGTGCCACATTGGATATAGTATTATTAATATATAATAATATATATATATATATATATATATATATATATATATATATATATATATATATATATATATATATTAAATAATTTGACTAATTAAGATTAAGATTTAAATAATATCAAGTTGAAACAGGAGTCACATCTTCCTCTTATTAACTATATATAAAAAAACTTAAATGTATTGAATTAAGTTACTTGTCTGTAAAGAGAAACAAAGAAAATTATTACAGAACAAAATAGTTTTGTAAGAAAAGAAATAACTAAAAGAACTACTAGAATAGTTTAAGGAAGAGCTAAGAGAAACTACCGGAAATATAGTAGAAGAACTGCCGAACAAGTCGTCTCAAAGGAGAGCACGTAACTATGTTGTTACGACTCACAACAACGACACAATAGGAAATGACAAACCCCTAGGAGGCTCCTAAGGATTCTTTTACAACCTAACACAAATATAAAAAAAAGCTAATAAAGGGATACTGGCCTGGATCCTTAGGATTGACCTCAACAAAACAGAAAAAACAGAGACCTCAAGAAGACAAGACCGACGGGCAAACCCTTGCAGTACTCCCCCTAGAGATGATGGCAGGGTCAGAGGACGAGATCACAAAGGATATCTTTTAGGTGTCCTTATGGGCCTGCCATATCTCGAAAAGGTGCAGGGTTGAGCTGGAAAACAGGCCTCCGTCGTAAGGCAGACTTCTTAGGTTGAGGCGCCAAACGTGAAGGACATTCAATTGAGGTAGAATATGTGAAGGAGGAACCGATGGAAAAGGTAAGACGTCAGGAAGACATGAAACTTGAGGTAACGAAGGAGAAGAAACCGGAACGGTAGATTCAGGAACCGGAGTATTGGACACAGGAAGAAAAACACTTGGATAAGGAGGAACAAGATCAATGTCATCTGACAGTTCTGATTCCAAAAAGGCAGGTTTCAGTCTGTCGATAGAAATGACTTCCTCTCGACCTGGACGTTGAACTGTAAAGAACTTTGGTGTACTTCGCAGGACCGGAAAGGGACCTTCGTACTTGAGTGAGAAAGACCTTTTATGACAGTCAATACGAACGAAAACATGAGAACAAGAAGTAAGGTCAGAAGGAATGTAAGAATGGATTGTTGTAGAACGAGTCGAAGTAGGTTTCCATGAGGAAGCACATTTCTTTAGGCGAGAAACGTAGGAATTAGGATCGTCAAGAAGAGGATTAGTGTTGTCAAAGAACTCACCAGGAAGACGAAGGGTAGTTCCGTAAATCAGCTCTACAGAAGTGAAGTTGAGATCTGATTTAAGGGAGGATCGAATTCCTAAGGGAACTAATGGCAATGCTTCAATCCAATTCTCGTGTTCCATGACACAAGCAAGGGATGCTTTTAACTGATGATGGAACCTAAGTGGCTAATTCATTGTAATAATCATTTCCACATTTGGAAAGAGTAGACAGTATTTTGTTTACATTGTGAAATTAAATTATTAAATTGATAAATTTCCCAGATCCGAAGCATCAGTGACTCACCTGAAGAAAAGCGCTGAAATAAGCAAGGTTATTGAAGTTTCTTGAAAGATTGAAGATTAACTAGTATTAATGAATTATTTTATTTTAATAGTCGAGTATAGCGTAGTCTAAAAGAATCAATATTTTTTAAAAAGTAATTGATGTTTTGATATGAGTATGAAGCAACGATGCCACATGTTAATAAAAAATTGCCACAATTATGATATATTTATAATCAATGTTATTCGTTGTTTTCATGTATAATTTCTTTTTACGTTCGAAAAATCAGTAAGGTAATGATAAGTTTTATTAAGTAGACGCAGATTTACTGATTATACTTAACAAAACTTATTATAACCTAAACTTAATGGGTCATAGACTGATTTTAAACATTTATTACAATATATTTATAAGCAATGTTATTCTTTGTTTTCATATATTGTTTCGTTTTACTTTCGAAAAATCAGTAAGGTTTGTTAAGTTTTGTTAAGTAGACAGATTTACTGTGTATACTTAACAAAAGTTATTATAACCTGAACTTAATGGGTTCTAAGCCGAATTTAAACAAAAAAAATTCGGTAGATTGAATATATTTATATATGAGATAGATTTGGCAACGCTTTTTTAGTCCTCTTACATGGGGATGAAAGATATTAAAAAAAATTATCTGAAAAAATATCATTATTTCGTCAGACTACTCAAATCTCAATTATTGCCTATTTTGTTAATTATACCGCTCGCTTCATTTTATACATGAGAATATAACAAAGGTGGATTGATCGTAGCTTTAAGATACACAGTAAAATTACTACTATGGTATTATGTAAAGATTTAAGTAAAATAAAGGTCACAACCGCCTTTTAAACTTTAAACATCAAAGTAAGAATATGTATTAACACAAAGTTCTCTTCTGAAATACATAAAAAAAATAATATACTAATATTCCAGTTAAACTAAAATTTCACAGAACAATTGTCATAATAAAAAATGGTGTATCCTTCTTCCAAGATGGCGTCACTCCCTTTCCTGTAATTATAAAAGTATGTTTGGTAGTTTAGTAGATTTAATCAACTAAACCATTTTACTCTTCTCTCTCTCTTCTTCCTCTCCTGTCCTTCTTTTTTTCTTCCTCTCCTGTTCCTCTTTCCTTCACATATCCTCATGTTGTTGTCTCTCACTCCTTTCATTAACACATCTGCTACCTGTGCTTTTGTGCTTATCCATGTTATTTTATTTATCTCTTTCATTTTTTTAGTAACACGGATGTCTATTTTCAATCATTTACTCGTCACTCCCGAAGTGGAATATATAGCTTTCCTTGGTGTTTTGCTATTAATTATTATTTCTATAGGAGCAATTTTCCCTGTAATTTCTTTCAATATGTTTTTCAAATAAATAGTTGTCCAACTCCTTCAACTAATGCTAACGTTTTCTTCTCTTTTTTTTACTTTCTTTTTTTTCTTCTATTGTTGATCTCGCCATCCTTTTGGCAAATCCCGATTTCAAAAATATCAGACACTTTTATCTCACTTTTATCTACCAAACTAATTGTATAACCAATTTGTGACTTCTCTTTGTCAATGTTTCCCAATGAAGCATCTGTGTACACCTCAAACCTAATTCTCCTTCTCTTAACTCCTCCATTTTTATCTTTAACTCTTATCTTATTTTCCTAATTACTCTACTAACTTTCTTCATATCCTTCCCAAAAGCTATCTTATTAGCCTTGTTCAAGTCACTCACACTATAAGCAATGTCCGGTCTACTATATTGACTCACCCAATTTAGTTGTCCTACTAGTGATCTGTATCATATCATTTCGTTTCTTTATTTAATTCTTTCTCTCATCTAATTTGCATCTGTGTTATATAATTTTCTGACTCGTCCCATAAACATTCTTTCTTCTCGCTTCACTTCCCTCCTATGTATTTAAATAATCCTTGCTCTTCTGTACCTATTTTTAATTTTTGTTCCCATATGTTCTTTGAATGTCATTTCTTCATAGAATATATCGTCCACTTGGTACATTTTCTCATATTATTTCATTATTTCTCGTCCATTCTAAATAGTATTGGATCTAATGAGCATTTAATTTCCTCCTTTACTTCTTTCATCTCTTTATCCGTTTATTATACCAAACTTTTAGCTGCGTCTGTTCAATCATAAACGCCCTTTTTAACTTCCATATTTTGTATGTTTTTTCTTCTTTCGGAGGTGATATATAAACTGTTCTTTCAAGTTTACCTCCTTGTAGATATTCTGTCTTAATATCCATTGTTTTATATTTCCAACCATATCCTTTTGATATTCCTATACATAATTTTAAAGTTTTGTAGCACATGTGGGTGCGTCTGTAGAATATTCTCCATTTTTTTCTTTGAAACCTCGCACTGCTAACCTTGCCTTACAAACCCTTCTTCCTTCTTTTATTTTTTTTAGTCACTATCCCTCTGGTGGTTAATACTTTTTGACATCCTTTTTTACGGCCTCGTACACCTCATTCTCAAATCTAGTTTTCCAACTCCTTTACTTTTGCTTCTAATCCATTTTGTCTTCAAAATTACCTAAAAATACCTCATCATCATCCAGTATATGTGGGTATAATGTTTTGCCATTCCTTAAAATCAATCCACGTTTTTGTCCTGTTGGTTAATTCTCCACATTATAACAATTATTCCAAATCTTGCTTGCTCTTCCTATCATTTTTACCTTTATCATTTCCACTTGGTTTTCTTTTTTGTTTGCTCAGTACCTCTCGCCTCCTTTCATAATCGGTATTCTCTTTTCTCGTAGAACTTCTGCTCTATCAAATTCACCTTCATTAATTCTGTTAAAATTCTGTCTCCTCGTTTCGTCTTCATCCTCTTCGAATTCTTCCAACTCTTCATACTTTTCTTCTTCTCTCTCATTTTTCTTTTCTTCCGGTTTTCTTGTAATTCTCGTAATATGTATTCTATTTACCTCTCTAAGAGAGCCTTCATGTTTCACAACTACAGTTTTGCTGTCTATTCAAATGATTCTTGTTGAACTTCTCCATTCTTTCTCATTCTTCCTTTTATAATAAACTTCCTCTCCAATTACTGCTTCCTCCACTTTGATCTTTCTCATTTTCTTTTAAGGCCCGTCTCATGTTTTCACCGGCCTCTTGATTTATGTGAATCTCTCTTGTCTTATGCATGGCTATCACATTCTCTTTTAACACCCTTTCTTCGTTTACTCTTTCTAAGCTTGATGGTCTGTCATTGTTAATCACGGTAGGAATACCTATATTCCTTCCAAATAATAATTGGTTGGAGCAAAAGCACCTTTCATCATTAAACTATTTTTGGCAGCTAATGACCAATTTAAGCATACTTCTTTTGTAACTCGCTCCTCTTTTAGTTTTCTCATTGAATCTTTAATATGACCCACCATTTTTTCACAAATCCCATTGCTCCAAGGACTCTCGGCTGGAGTACTCAACAGCCTTATGTTAAACCTCTCAGCCAGAACTTTTACCTCCTCGTTTTGAAATTCCAATTCGTTGTCAGACAATAACTTCCCTGGTGCTCTATACCTACTTAAAAATTTTACAATATTTTCTCGCCATCTCTTCACGCTTCTTATTTTACCCACACATTGACAGTAGTGAAGTACCATAATCACCATATCAGAATTTCTTCCTTCCAGATTCTCCTAAATCCATGGCTTCCATTTCATTGAAGACTGTTGCCATCGAGAAACCCCCAACCGGTTATGTGATCTTGTTGTACTTAATATTTAGTTTATTAAACCTTTTTTGTTAATCCTTCACATTCTTCACCTTCTACTCGACACATTTATCTTTGTAAGCATCCTTCATAAGTTGTAATATCCTCCTATTCCAAGCCCATGTCCAAATTGAGATGAATTTCATAGTTTCTCTTCCTCCCTCTAGGTTATTTATCCAGTTTTTCTACAAATTTCCAACCCAAACATTTTCCTTTTTCGATCCTTTTATGAGCACTAATCATTATATACTTATTCATACTATATTCTATTTATTAAAATCTTGAAACACTCCAAAAATAACTTATTTCCCATATCAACACTGATCTTCATCCTTTCCATGGTTTCCCTACCTATCAATTACTTCAGTTTTAATTAAAAATTTATAATTTCCTATTTGGCATGGTAAATCTATACTTGTAATGGTTTCATATTTATCTTCTTCAAACACATAACTTCCTTCTTTTTTTCTTGGCTGTTATTCATTTTCTTTATCTCTGCACTACTTAACTCCATCATTACCCGGCCTAGTCATCTCTCTCCACATAAAGTCTTCGTACAACCTGTGTCCTTCATCTATGCCCGTTCTCTCTAGAAGAGGGTATCCTCTCATACCGTCTGTCATAGTCCCTCCTCCAGGTGTTTCGCATTCTTTATACATTCTTCCAAACCTTTTAACGAATGTCCTCATATCTTCTTCCTGCTTCTTTGCAATATTGAAAAATCCTCTCATCTTATTGAATGGGTCAGTGACCTTGTCTTTACCGTATCTTAATCCCAATTTTTCTATTATCGACTCCTCCCCTCCCTTCTTCATAAGATCTTCATTTTTATTTCCTTATTTGTTTCCAAAGCTTCTCTCCTAGTTTTAGTTTAATCTTTAATCCTGGGTATCTTACATATTCTTTTTGTATGAGTAACCATATTTTTACTTTTTCCTTCCACTCCTCGAAATTCTCCCTCTCTTCTCCATAAAAGCGTGGGCATCCTGTTCTAATATCTCTTCTACCTCCTTCAGTTATTTCTTTGTTTGAGTCAGGCATCTTCTTCACTTTTTGCTTTGTAACTATGCTCTCTGCTACCACTTTGAAAAAAATTTCTTGATAACAAAGATAAAACAACTCTCCTAAAGAAAATTGCTGACGTGAAGTTATAAGATTAAATTTTCTTGAAAGGTCGACGATTAATTAAAAATAATTTCACTTCTCTTTAATAATTATTTTTAATTTATACCGCGAGAATATAACAAACTGCTTAAAACTGCACGATAAAATTATTACTATGGTATCTAGTTAAAATACGTAAATCAAAGGTGACAAACCTCCTAAAAAAGTTACAATGTTAAAGCAATATTAAAGTCTCTTAATAAAAAGAACATAAAATAAATTTAAAATACTAATAATAATAGTTAAAGAGTTAATACTAATCACTATATAAGAGTTAACACTAATCACTATTTAAGAGTTAACACTAATCACTTTTAAGAGTTAACACTAATCACTATTTAAGAGTTAACACTAATCGCTATGTAAGACAACACTAATCACTATTTAAGAGTTAACACTAATCACTATGTAAGAGTTAACACTAATCACTATTTAAGAGTTAACACTAATCACTATGTAAGAGTTAACACTAATCACTATTTAAGAGCAGGGATGGCATTTTTAGTGATTTTTCTGATTTTTTTTAAAAAAAATCAATTTGTGATTTTTTTGATTTTTTTGATTTTTTATATTTTTTCAGATTCGTAACGTCACGCGATATATAATTTGTAACTTGCATTAGAGTTTGTTGGATAGATTGCTCTCCCAATTGTGTCTTGAGACATAGGGTAAGTCAATCGAACTCTCGAGGATCGAATTAAAGAGAAATTAGGAGACTTTATTCCCCTGTTCACGAAAATAATGTTGAGAATATGTCGTCACTCCCTTTCATGTAAATATAAAAATCAGATTACCTCTCTACGAGAGCTTCCTTGTTTTCACCACTGCAGTTTTGCCGTCTATTCCAATGATTCTTGCTGGACCTCTCCATTTTTCCATATTTCCTTTCTATAATATGACTTCCTCTCCAATTACTGCTTCCTCCACTTATGATTTCTCACATTTTCTATTGAGGCCCGTCTCATTTTTTCGCTGGCTTCTTGTTTTATGTGAATTTCTCTAGCCTTATGCATGGTTTGATAGATTTAATGAGTACTTAGTACTCATGAGTACTTAAGAGTTCTAGTACTTAACCCCTTTTTCAGGTGTGATCGATGACCGAGGGAAATTTATTTACATCAGTCAAAGCGAGTTGGAAAGCGTTGCCAAATTCATTCGCCAGAGAGGGCGAGTATCTTTGTCAGATTTGGCGGAAGCATCAAATACTTTGATAAATTTAAATCCTGAAACAACAGTGAAAGCGTAGTTCTGGGGTTATTAATTTAATGGCGGGTTAGTATCAATATTGTTTTACAACATTTGTTTTTAGAACTAGTTTTGATATTTATTGAATATTTAAAAGTTTATATGATATTTTATTAAATATTTTACTTTTAACTGGGTTTTATTAAAAACATTTAGTGGTTTTACTTCTTTTCTCTCGGACTTGCTGTCACGGTTGAGTAGTGAGAGACAACTTCTTGGATGTGGTAAACTGGTAAAGTAGTGGTGCGTCGGAAAGTAAAGTTTGTTATCCGGTCCGATATTTATCCGGATAATAAGGTTTACGGTTTTAATATTTTTCTCTTATATATTTCAAAAAATTAAAAACCAGTTATAAACACGTTTATTTGATGTAATGATGAAATTTTGTTTTCATTTATTTTTTCATCTATTCTATATTGATCATGGAGTTAATTAATCATTATTATCTGCCCCTTGCTTCCCCATAACTGGGGTTAGGGTGCTCAAACATGCACCGGAAATTCGAGGCACTCATTTAGTTGCCTCTTTCGGCACGCAGAACGTACAAAGTGGAAATTCTCTCTCCCCCCCCCCCCACACTCGCACACTAATAAAAGACAGAAACGTATAAACTGATATGCAATGTGTTATTTATGTTTTAAATATCATTTTAATATAAAACTTTCTTACCAAATAGCCCATAAATGGCATACTTGTATATTATGCATGCCTAATACAATAGGTGTGGAAAAAAAATACATATGACAATACTAGATTTGTAAATTCAATTTGAGTCCAATTTGAATTTAATTTTACTCTCAAATATTTTTATTTATAAAAGTATTTACCAAACAAACATAATCAATATATGGATCATTAAAGCTTGGTCCAATCAACCATCATTATTCAGTATTGCATCAAATAATTGATAATAAGAAATCGGACTGTATCTTTTAAAAAGAGTGGAGGCTTTTGAGTAAGTTAAAATGATCGCGCATTTTTAAGCAGCATTCCAACCGTTAGATTCAAAAGAGGAAAAATTAATAGATATTACGAAATAATTGTGTGTGCATGTGTGAAAACGTAGTTGGAATAGTTTGCACTACGGTATCGAAATCGACCCCTATTGTCAACAGAAGTACTCGGGGCACTGCCCTGCGGATTACCTCATCCAAACGAAATGTCTGTAGAGTGTTGACAGCAGAGACTCTTAATGAATTCCTCGACATCAGGGTTTGGAGAGAAAGAGAGGTTAGCTTGACCCCCGAAGCCAAGGGATGTGAAGGTTCGTAAGTTTAAAATAGCTATTCCTCCACGTGTATATGCTTTTTTTGAGGTCCAAAAAATACTACAAGCGTTATTATATTTGAAAGCAGCTTCACCGAACGTCATGCGATCCAAATCGGTGAAGGTAGATCCTTAGGTGGAGTGATGGTTTGGAACCAGGTTCCGGTAGAGCGGCTTAAGTGGGGTTGGATGAGACTTGAAGCAACCATTTTTTCAATGTTCTCATACACGTATGACAAGTTAGTGATATTGGTCTATGATTGTAAACGTTCGCTTGTCTTTTCCTGGTTTTGGAACAGGAACCACATGCGCAGTTAATCACACCGATGGAAGCGTGTTTTCCACCCATATTCGGTTGTAAATAGATAACTCATAAGCTAGTGCAGAAAGGTGACTGTGGCTGATCATGACCTAAGAGATCCCATCCTTGGTATCAGACTGTGCAGATTGTAATTCGACCATAGCAAACAGCTGGGTTAAAGGGGAAATCTGTTTCAGGTAAAGGAGGACGATCGTATTCTTTGAAAGGCCTCTGAGTAATTGGAGACCTTTGATCATTTGGAAAAATTGTACCCCAGGATGTCTCCAACTAGACCAGGGGCCGAAATAGTGTTAGTTACATTATTATTGGAGAAAATCTTATTTACGACCTTCCAAATTGAAGAAGGAGTGTGTTGTGGAGGAGGTGAGAGAAGAAGCATAGGTCGTAAAATACGTTTCCTTGTATTGCGATTTATGGAGCGTGAGTGAGTCAACGCTGCCTTATATATAATCATATTAGCAGCAGTAGAACTGTTTTTATACTGCTTATATAATCTCTTTTCGCGACTAGTGCAAGCACACTCCTGTGACCACCACGGAATGGAGGAACTTTTACGGCCAGTAGAACGTGGAATGCATTTATTTGCGGCCAAGAAAAGAACTTCGACAAATAAGTTGTATGGGTCATATGTTGTCAGAAAGGGCACCGCCAACGGAAAGATTGTAGTAATTGTTAATGTTGACCAATCGGATCTATCATATCTCGAACACCGAGTTATGGACTGACGCACAACGGAGAATAATGTGGAGGAACAAAATAGGGTAACGGTGATTGCCGCATAGGTCGTCGTATAGGGTCCATGAAAATTGATCCATAATTTTATGGGAGCACAATAAAACATCCACACAGGAGGAAGTGTTCGTGTCAAGACGTACGTAAGTAGGCAACCCAAAGAAAATGGATCGATAAGGTCTACCAATGAAGTGAGGATCTGGGAGGCATGTGAACTTTTCCACAGTAGATGATGGAGGTTAAGACCTCTCATCGGAACAAGGAGTGAAGGATCTGTTTAAAAAGGTTTTCGAGGTCCCCTTTGGAGTGTGTGAAGCTAGGGGCCAAGTAGATGGAGCAGCTAGATGACATATTCCCGAGCAAGATGAGTCCTAGTAGTTGCACTGTGTAAAGCAGTCCTAGGAGGAATCGGAGAATGAGGTACAGTGTGGTGGATCAGGAAGCCAGCTCCTTCTCTGTCAAATTGACCCCTATGAACAGAGATAAGGGATTCTTGATAACATTATGGTGGATAAAGATTTTGACCACAGAGTTGGATCTCTTGTAAACATGTATTTCGGATGATAAACTGTGATATGCCGGGCTAACTCCTCGCATATGGGGCAGTAATCTCTACAACTCCATTGTAAAAAAGTGCACATGGTGAGAATCAAGGATGTTCTACGTAATCGAACGATTGATGACAATCGCTTCTATCCGGCTGTG
>JABUQX010043200.1:32500-40000 GCA_015478945.1 Trachelipus rathkii
ATTATTCAATATATAGTTATATATATTATATATATTATATATTATATATATATTATTATATAGTATTATATATATATACAAGCTATTCACACCACTCACGGGCAGGAGCCCTATTCAAGGGAGGGGTGTTGCACGCCAAAATTTCATCCTCTTAGCGCAAGATTACGCAGGATGGCACAGACGCAGCTTGAAAGTGGAGGAGATTAAATTCAGCAGATAACACAAGATAGAAGAGTTCCACAAAACAGAGGTTGCAGGAAAGAAGAAAGCACCGCAGCGAACTAGCTGGAGTTACAATATCTACACAAAACTCGTGCGCAGACACAGCACCCCTTGTGCTACGATGGCGTCGTAATGTTGGTACGCGAGTTGTAAGTTCCCTTGAACACCTTGTCGCTGCAGGTACCTATAGAAAGAGATTAAAGACCAAACATTTCCCCCGACGCCGCAAAGTAGAGGGCAAGGGAACTGTAAAGTACAGAACAGTTTTGGCCTTTGGACTCGACCCTATCCAAAAGCCGGGTGAACCAGAGCCCCCCCAGATATGATAACAGTACTTCATACAAGGGCGGATGAGGACCCTGTATAGCTGGAGTAACTGAGAGAGAAGAAAAAGTCTCGTAAGTCTAATTAGACTCCCAGTTTCTGTTGAGACCGCCCTAACAACCGTTGTAATGTGAGGTTTCCAGACATTTTTGTTTTGTTAAGACAAAGGATGTTGATATTGCCAACACGAGAGCGATTGGACACGTCAAAAGATATAGGAAACTTGGAAGTTGTTTAGAGAGAAATTTGTAGAAGTTTGCAGTTTTTAAGAATTGGATTTCACAAGTTGAGCGACCCAATCGGAAACTATCCCAAGATCAGCGAGAAGTAGAATCGGAAAGGTTAAGACGAGAGGCAATTCTAGAAGTAAAAGAGTTGTAGAATATGAATGAGTTGAAGACGTAGAGGGTCGAGTCATCGCTCATGAGTAGATAGAGTTAGAATGTGCAGGTGAGAGTCATTAATTGAAAAGCAAGAATAAAAGGAGAAGACCGAACCCTGAGGAACCCACTATGACAGAAAAAAAAAGAATCGCTCCATTCAACACAAGCGATGTGGCTGAGCGACTGGAAAGAAGAAGGGAAGGCTAGAGCAAAAGGTAAGCAGAATGAAGAGAAGGAGGGAACCCCAAAGAAGGAGCTTGCCTTACCCGGTCAAATGCTTTGGATATGTCAAGCGCCACCAAGCCAGTCTCCAAGATAGTCCAAGAGCAGGAAAACCATAAAATCGGTTAAATAGAAAGTTATCGCCAGTAGACCTTGAACGCCGGAAAGCCGTACTGGCGATCGGAAGAGAAGAGAATGAGATTCCAGAGTGTACTAAGAGAAAAATGAGAGTTAAGAGGTTCCTAAAATCTTAGATTAGAATACAAGCTGATGAGCTATAGGGCATAGTTAGAAGGGATCAGAGTGCTTCTTTTTTCGCATAGATTGGTCATATCGCGTGCTCCGACACTGAGGAAGTGCTTAGTATTTGAGACTAGTGAATATAGGTGAACGAGGGCGGGTACGCACGTAAGAGCATTCCCTCAAAACTCGGGAGAGAATGCCATCCGGGCCACCCCTTTTCCTAACGCATAGATCTCAGGAGCCCAGGCACCCGATTATGTAATCTCAGGCAAGCAATAGGACACCGAGAGAGGAGGAGAGGGGAATGCCATAATCTCCAGGTTGAGTTAGAGAATAATAGGAGCCGAGAGATTGCTTTTCATTGAAGAGTTTAGCAACAGGCCATCAGATCGAATAAGAGAGAAAAGATGATTTTACAGAAGTTGTTAGAGATGTTTTGGCAAGAGGCCAGAGATTTGTCAGTAGGAGAACCAGAAGGTTAGCGAACTTTCGTTTGATGAAAGGCCCGCTTTGCTCAGTCGAAGAGTATCCCTGCATACGTTACATATATTATATATAAATATAATATATTATATTACTTTATATATATATATATTATATATTATAATTATATATATATATATATATTATATAGTATATATATATATATATATATATATATATATATTATATATATATATATAATATATATATATATATATATAATATAGATATATAATATATATATATATATTATTATATATAATATTTGATAATATATATATATATATAATGATATATAATATATAATATAGATATATAACAGAAATCCAAAATTCAAAATTACAATTATTCCCATAAACTCCCATGATAAAGATGCCAATATATTTATTTTATATGCATTTTATCAAATGTCAGAACATCCTCATTTTCTAAAAGAGATGCGGAGCGGAGCGGATTGCGGATGTGCCGTTTAAGCTGAGGATCGGATGCGGATGTCAATTTAGGTGCGGATGTTCCGCAAATGCTGATGCGGATGAGGATGTCCATGTTCCATCACTTAATAGAATATATTCTAGAATATATATTATATATAATATATATATATATAGATTATATATATATTATGATATATTATTATATATATATATATATATTATATATATTATATTATAATTATATAATATAAAATTAATAATATATTATATATATTATTACATATATATATAATTATATATTAATATATTATATAATATATATATATATTATATATATAATATTATATAATATATATATCATATAATATATATTATATATTATATTATATATATATATATTTATAGTATATATAATATATATATATATATTATTATAATATATATATACTATATATATATAGATTATATATATATTATATAGTTATATATTATATATATATATATATATAATATATTATATATATATATATATATAATATAATATATATGCAAGACACAGTGACCAATGAATTTTGGGGATGCAAATCAGCTTTATCAAATATTTAAGTTTAAAAAAAATCAATATATAACATAAAATAAATCAAAAAAAATAACATTAATAAAATAATAATAATAAACAATACCAATAGTAATAATAGTTCATAATAATAATAATAATAATAATAATAATAATCTAATAATCATAATAATAATAATAATAATAATAATAATAATAATAATAATAATAATAATAATAATAATAATAATAATAATAATAATAATAATAATAATAATAATTATAATAATAATAATCAGGGTTGCCATGGCACGGAAAAAAATCATATGATTTAAACCAACCGGTTTTTTAAGTGATTTTTTTTAAAAGTTTTTTTTATTTTATTTTTTATTTTTTATATTCTTTTTATTTTTATTACCGAGTTCAGTAATTCACTAGAGTATGTTGTGATGAAAATTGAGATGACTCGTACATCTAGTTTTTTTTTAGCTCAGGATATATTATTATATTTGGTGCTTGTTTCTAGAACTCAATTGTAGACTGGAATTTATGGATCATCTTTAGACCCAGTTCTTCCGGTAATTCCATTAGATTCATTTCCACAGCAAATGATTCCGTAACCAGAGGTTCAAGAATTGGATTGCCATCATTAAGCACATCAAACATGAATGAATTTTCAAGAAAGGCAAAGTAGGGCCTCCGGTTCTGAAAGCCATCAAATCTGGCTAGGAAATTATCAATCAGTCCTTGTAATTTATCTTTGTATTCTTAAAGTTTATATTCTTTTACTTCAATATCAGTAAATGTATTTACTCTCTTACTGAGACAATTAAGGGAAATGACTGAAGTTTCTTGACAATATATATCACTGAAAAACTCTTATTTTATTCTGAAAGCTGAAAATTGTTTGGGTAAGATCAGAAATAATCTTATATTTCCCCATTAGTGCCAAGTTGAGAGTTTGTAAATGATTTATTATATCAGTAAGGAACATCAATCAAATCTTGCAGCCATTCATTATTTTTCAGTTGAGAAGATTATCTTTAATTTTCTTTAAGAAAAGTAACAATAGGCTCCACAAGATTCACAAACCTACTCAAGACATTACTGGTTGACAGCCACCTCACAATGGAGTAGAAAGAGTCATCATTAGGTTTATATTCAAGCTTCAATTCTTCAATAAAAATTCTAAACCGTCGGTGGGTCATCCCATTTGGGCGTTTGAAATTGAAAATTTCAAGGGCAACATTCATAGCATCCTCATACTTGAAGTATTTGGCTGCAAGGTGTTCACGATGTGAAATGCAATGAACAGGGAGAAACTCTGGAAAGTTGGAATCACTTTTCATATGTGCAATTAATCTTGCCATTGCAGGTGACCCATATGTTGCAACATTAAATATATAATTTATTCAGTGGAACATCAACATTTCTTAAGGTTCTGTCAGACTCATTTTTACTGTCTTTACACGAGTTGTTTCTTTTAATGTCACTAAATCCAACATCTTAAGTCGTTGGCTTCAAGCTTCCCTACTGAACAATGTCAACAGTCAATGTACGTGAACAATATTGATGATTTCAACTCATTTAGCTTGTTTTTCCTTAAGTCTGATTTAGGTGGATAATCATAAGAAAAGTTTTTGTGACTAGTTTCATATAGTACGTTTCAAGTTGCTGGTTTTGTAATGATTGCCGATAAGGCATAGAGGTTTGTCTGCTCCTTTTAGCTCTTCTTCCCACTCTGGCTGAAAATTTCTATTTTCATCTTCATAAATTTTTGTTTCTTACAATTTCCTGAAGCCATCTTCATTCACAAAGTTTTCACATACATTCTTAATAAGATTTATATCTGAAGTGTACCAGCAAGGTCTACGCAGTTCAACGTCTGAGCTTATATTGAGCTCCCTTCCGTACAGGGTTGCAAGAATATTTTCTTAGAAAGTAGCCCAAAAAGGTTTTAAAAGTACCCAAATTTGGTTTGAAAGTAGCCCCATATATATATATATATATATATATCATATATATAATATATATATATTATATATAATAATCATATATATATATATATATATTATATATGTATTATATATATATAATATATATATTATATATATATATAATTATATTTAATATATCATTATATATTTTATTAATATATATATTATATAATCACTATTATATATATATATATATTATATATATATATTAATTAGTAATGCACCGTACCGAAAATTTTAGTCCGATACGATACAGTACTCACACTTTTTTCAAAAATCTGATACCGATACCAATACGGAAAAATTTTTTGCCGATACCGATTTACGCCTAGTTTATATCCCTATATAGTATATATATAATAGAAGTATATATAAAGATATATATATATATCAATAATAATATAATTATATATAATATATTATATATAACATATCATATATATATATATATGTATTACAGTGTCACCACCACTTTGACGTGGCAGAGCCCTACTTCAAGGGTGGGGGGTTTGTACGCCTCAAAAGATTCACCAATTAACGTAAATTCGCAAGATGAGCGCAGGCGCTGAAGTGAGGGAGATAAATTCAGCAGCTAGGAAACACAGAGATTGGAGAGAATTCCACAGAACCAGAGGAAAGAGGAAGCACCTCAAGCGAAATAGCTAGAGGTTACCAATATTCAATACAAATACTCATCCGCACGATAACAGCAGCCCTTGTGTTAGAGGATGTCGTTAAACGGTGTGGTTATCGCGAGCTGATCAAGGTTCCTCGAAGCACCTACCGCTGCGCATCTATAGAAAAGAGATAGAGCCCCGACGATAATTCCTGCGCAGCAAGATAGATCGAAGGGTTATATGAAGTGGCAATCAGTTATATAACAGTTTATAAAGACCTTTTGTCTTTGACTCGACTCTATCCAAAGCCGTTGAAACCATGAGCCCCCAGATATCGAGAGCAGTACTCCACTCACAGGAGGATGAGGCCCTTGTATAACTTCAGTAACGAAGAGGAAAAAAAGTCTCACAGTCTAAACAGAGCTCCCCAGTTTCTTGAGACCGCCTTAGCAAAACCTTGCTGATTGTAAGTTCCAAACATTTTTTGTTTATGTTAAGCCAAGGATGTTAATATTGTCAACAGAATAGATAGAGAACCGTCGCAAGAGGTGCGAAAGTATAGAAGGCTCAAGAGGCCGAGATTTGTAAAAGTTGGTTTTAGAATTGAATTCACAAGTTAAGACGACCCTAGCCGAAATTCTACCAGACAGCGAGATAGAATTCGGAAGATTAATAACGGGGGTAATTGAATGTGAAGTAAAGGTGGGGAATGTAATTGAAATGAGTGGAAGAATTGAAGGTCTGAGTCATAGGCAGGAAGATGTATGGTAGATAAAGGATAGATGTGCGATTTGAGAAGATCATACTGAAAAGTAGGAATAAGTAAGAGCCACGCATTTCTCTTAAATATTACACGAAAACCCACCTTCCCAACCTTGCACAAAACTCTTTTGCACGTACCTCTTCTTTATATGCAAATAGCATTAAACATCTCCTAATATATAGAGCCTACCATTAACATCTGCATATTGGACCTTCATATCAAGACTTTACTTTTATACAAAACATGTTTAACTCTAACCGTTATATCCTTCGTCCCTAATAACAACTTATTAAAGATTCTCCTTAATAAAATATATTCACCGATTGAACCCCGTATGCTCCTCGTAAATACAACCTTGCTTTACTTATGTAAAATACCTTTACGACCATCATTATACTAAAATTAAGCAAGAAATCACAAAATTTCTATCAAATTCTTATTCTCAACTAAAACCTATTGTTCTTTATACACCTAAACTACTCATAGTTCCCATTCTAATCATGAAACCCCCTACCTGTCTCCTCTGCGCTCGTCCTCGATATATAAATATTCATGTGGTGAATATCAAGACACCTATGTTGGTAATACTCAACGCCAACTCATGACGTCAGGCATGTCGAGCATAGGGTCTGGCCTCAGCTTAGAACAGGATCTCACGTTACCACCAACCCTCCCGCATCTAGTATATCAAGAAACCATAGCCATAATAAAATCACCCCATTTAAATATACAACATTCAATATACTGACTCAAACCAACCATTCACTGATTTAAGATTCTAGAATCACTTCTATTATCTCCAGTCTAGAACCCTCTCTCAACAGGATAGTGTCCCTTATAATTGCAGCTTCATAATTTAAATAAGTGTTCCAGACTGATACCATACCTTTTTTGGATACTATATTTTCACATTAACGCTATTTTCTGTTTTTTAAATTTTTATAAAAAATAAAAACTTGATGTCCTGATGATGGGAATGATATGTTTCCCGAAACGTTGATTTGTAATTTTTTGCTGAACCACTACCTAATAACCAAATTTTGAAGATGATTCCAATGATGAAGATTTTCTTGGATTTTAATTTCGAGATTAATAAAGAAAAGCCCTTTAAGAAATTTTTTTTTAATACATTAAAAAATAATCATGTTTAGAGCATTGGTGATTTATTCATATTATATGATATATTATTAGTTGATGCAGGGTCAACATCCGCTCCGCATTCCAATCGCGGAGCATCCGCACATATTAAAGATCCG
>JABUQX010043200.1:45000-56660 GCA_015478945.1 Trachelipus rathkii
ATATATATATATTATAATTTAATATATATACGAATATAATAAAAACGACAATATATAACATCACTAAAAGATAATATACAAAATACCTCAGCTATAAATAATAATATATCAATATCTCTATACACACTACCCACACGTACCTAATATAATACTCATTATATACACAATAAATATATAAAAAACAAAACACTATATTATAACAAATAATAAAAATATAACCTAAAAACATACTATAAACTTACCGACATAATAACATAGCAAAATTAATACATCAACACCCCCGTAAAAATACCTACCCAAACAACTATACATAATGAGTCACTATAGAGCAAAAAATAATACCAACCGCCACTATACACTAATAAGTCAAACCTACCACCAAAAAAAAACTTAACTACCCTATTACGAAAATAAATAAATATATAATATATATAAATTATAAAATAATAATAATATAATATATATATAAATAATATATAATAAATACAAGATAAAATAAATATTAAAATATATAATATAATAATATATAGTATAATAATATAAAAATAAATTAAAGACAGGTTTGTACAACACGATATATAATATATGATAATATCTATATATATATATAAATATATACTATATATGGTTATATATATAAAATATATATGTATATATGATATAATATTAATATATATATATATATAATATATATATACTATATATATTAATATATATATATATATACTTTATATAATATATATGTTTATCATTATATATATCATTATATATAATATATATATATATATTATATATTATATATATATATATATATAATATATAATAATAATACGTATATAATTATATATAGTATATAATATATATTATATATATATATATATATATAATATATATATATATATATTAATATATATATATACGTATCTACTAATAAGCAAATTAACCTCACAATAAAAATGTATATAACACTATAAACACAAAAAACCTACTAAACCATCAATAATAAATATAACACTACTAGTAATAATAAAATATATCTATAAATAATATACAAACACTATATATAATATACTCATACCTACCAACATACTCAACTATATATAAATAATATAATCGTACAACCAACTCATAACTTATATAATATACATAGCTACTACATTTCGACATCCCAATGAGGTCACCAATTTCTAAATAAACTATAAGACATAAGACAAGATTATGAAACTACAAATATAAGATAAATAAGATATAGTATATAATAATAATAACAAATTATTATAAAATATTATAATATAAATAATAAATATATAATAATTATAATATAATATATATATGATATATAATAAAAACTATATATATACGGACATATATATTATAAAGAATGAAAGCACATGTATAGTCATAAAAATAACAATATTATGGTGGAAAAAGGATGGAATAAGTTTATAAAAAGAAATGGATAAAGTATTGCAGGTTGGTAATTTTATATTATATGAATATAAAATATACAAAAGGTAATATAATGATAAAACAAGATATAATAAAATATAAATTATAATATATATATATATATTATTAAAATAATAGTATATAAATAATATATATATAAAAAAAAAAACACCATAATAATAATAATTTATATAAAATAATTTATACACTACAATAGACAAAATACATATATGACCTAAATTATATATAAGTAAAAGTAAAAAATATAGCATTAAAATAAAACATATACAAATATATATATATATCTAAACATATATATATATAAATTACATAATAGAAAACAAAAAAACAACAGTTGACAAAAAAAATTTTAAAATCCAAAAAATATAAATATAAAATAATATAAATATAATATATATACGGATAAATATATATATAAAAATATAAATATATAATATAAAAATAAAATATAATATAAGATATAATAATATATATTATAATAAATATAGATAAAATATATATATATAATAAATAATATAAAAACCCCCATCATATACCTATCCCTCCCTAATAACCAAATATATCATTACATATACCAAAAAAATACTCAAGAAAACATATAAATATACCTCAAATAAACTCACACTAACCGCCCCGCGACCAAATAATAATAATCATCTACCAAAATATAAACACTACGATATAAACACCGCTAACACTCCTCATAAACCCTCAAAAATATAAATACAATAATATAACTAATAATACCATACTACTCCATACTACTAATAATACCATACTAATCTATAACCCTCACTATACAAACCGGTATAACATAACCTAACTAGATATATATATATAATTATAAATAACAAATATATATAATATAAAATATAATAATAACTATGAATTATAATAATAGTATTTATATAATATATAATAATATAATATATAAATATGATATACACTTAAAAAACTGATATATAATAACTAATAAGTAAATAAATAAATAAATATAAAATGATAAGTATATAATAATATATAAATATAACTATATAAAGTATATATATAATAATAATAAAAAGTAGAAAAATTTTTAGTACCTACTCTTATATATATATAAACCCTGAATCCCTATAATATTAAAACTCCCACAACAACTCCTATAATACACCAACCCATCATACAAGTATACCAAAAATATACTAATATAATAAAATAACATACTTTTGAATTATTCGATGAATAAATTAGATAGATAGTATTAATAATATAATCAAGGATAGTATATGAAATTATTAAATACTCCCATACTAAATATCATAAATCAAAATAACAATAATACAACCATAACTAATACTATAGTGCTATCATTGAACATAAAATATAATAATCTTTCTGATTAAACAACAAATAAATCATATATAAATAAAAAAAAAAAACAAACCAAATAAAAATAAAAAAAATATAATATAAATAATATATATATTATATATAAATATATATATAAAATAATTAAAAAATATATATATAATATAAAATAATTAATTAATATAATATAAAAATATATAACATAATAATAAATAATATATATATACAGGATAATTAAAATTTAATAATAATAAATAATATATATAAATATATAAAATATATATATAATATATATAAAGATAAATAATATATAAAATACTAATATATTTATATATAAGAAATATATATAATAATTAATAATATATATAATAAAATAATAAAAAAATAATAATATATTATAATAATAAAAATATAATTAAATATAATATAAGATAATATAAGTTAAAATAGTATAATTATATATAAATAAAAAAATACATATATATATAATTAAAAGTATGCAAATAGAATATGTAAATAATAAAAAAAAATATATAATTTATAGAGATCAATGAATAGATAATTAAATCTATATAAAACAACCAAAAAACAAAATAACATAAACATAAAAATAATATAACATACTAATAAAAAGAATCATGATCAATAAATATAATAACATAAAATAAAAATAAATCATAAATTATACCCAAAAAAAAAATAATCCATAATAAAAAAGAATCCTTCCACATATCCTTAAAATAAAAAAATAACTATAAATAATTGTCCGGGAGCAAAATACACAGATTGCAAAGAACTCATGTGATCTAACTAACGAACTACCTATATATATATATAAAAATAAATATATATAACTATATACATTATTAAATAATAATATATAAATTATAATATATATATATATATATATATAATAATATTAATATATATATAAAAATAATAACATTGATTATAAAAAAAATATATGATATAATATATAAATAAAATATATAAATATATATAATATAATATTTAAAATAATATAAAATAATAAAATATATTAAAAACTATACTAAATATACCCCAATATAATAGTAGCAACTATATAAAATAACCAACATCCTATATAATAAATAAAAACCAATAAAAAACCAATACCCCTATACCACGTATACCCAATATACATATATATAAAATATATATCTATAGGACTTAGAATTTAAGACCTTCGTGGAGGTAAAGATTCTAAGGTTATAGGAAAGAGCAAAGATTAAAAAAAAGAACCCGAAAAAAAATAGAGAGTACAAGCCAACAGAATACGAGGAGAGAAAAAAAAACAGAATCAAGAGCTACACTCAAGTAAACTGTAGATAGGATAACTTTGGACAGCCAAGCAAAGCAGACTTTACTTGAAAGGACCCAATGAATATAGATTCTGAGCCAAGATTAACCGATAATAGAAGATATGTATAGGCAAATGGAAATTTGTAATTCGAAAATTATTTTACATATTTATTATTTTAATTTATAATTTCAAGTCAAAAAAATCTAATACTACAGACTCTGCTTCAATAATCTCTCCTGAATGTTCAGCTACGTGTTAAACTTATTGAAGTTTAATCAACAAAAATTTTTATCAAACCCTTTTTAACTTACAAGAATCATCAAAACCTTTAAAATCCTCCAGCTTTAAGATTTGAATTGGTTATCTCACTAGTCCACTTCATAGCCCTGACATGAGGGCCTCCCGTACAAAACTATTGCTAAAAACGCGCTGTGGTGTTAAGGCGAACACCCCACAATCCTTCTAAATTTTCTCCTACTTCCGTTGAACAGCTGTGGAATGCATTAGCACCGAACAATGACACGTACCTCACTATTTTGGAAAAAACACTATGCCTATAGACACGAGCAGGACCCAAAGCCAGCCGACGAAACCACGCAGACAACACCCACCACAAGCCCACAACATGCTCAAGAAACTCCCACTGCCTCCTCTCCCATCGGAGCCTGAACAGACTTTACAGAGAACCACCGCCGATTAATTGGCATTCCCAACACGCCCAAACTCCAAAAAAAAGTTGGAGGGGCGCTCAGCCAGAACAACTGACAAGCGTTTACGCTTACAGGAGTCGGTAGAACAGTAGTCGAAACAAATTAAAAATATATAAATACTACAGCTAATAAGTATAAAATAATAGTATAAATAAAAATAAAATCTAAAATTAGAAAATTATATTGAAATATATAATTATTTTGGCTGAAAATTGGTATGATAATATTAATCATAAATAACAACTAAATAGGAGTAATCAAAATATCAAAACAAATATTATATAAATAAACATAACATAATAAGATATAATCAACGAAAACACTATAGACTAACACAATCCACCCTCTATAAATAATAGATAAACACAATAAAATAAATAAACAGTAAAAAAATACGCATTACGATATATATAATTAATACGCAAATACACTAGTAAAATATTCAAAATATCCAGTTGACCATTTTAGATTTCTCAATAAAAAAAAATCAATAAAATAAGCATCTTGAATAAATAAAAAAACCCATATATCAAAAAAAAAATATCTGTTTAGTATACTCACCTTACCTACATAGCTATCAGAACTAATAAAAAAATGAATACATATTAACTAGAAGCTACTTACTCCGACCTCTAAACTCCAAATTGACACATTATAGTTATCTTCAATGGCATAATACTTTATATTATTACTTGCCTCGTAATACACCAGGCGAACTACACATCAAGATTTCGTAAGATCACCTTACATGAAGTCCCGATTCATAATCGGCTGCGAATTAAAAATACACAATCCATAATCCAAATAAATCCTTTAAATAATCCCCAATTCATAGAATTAAAAATAATACTGCACAGCGAAATTAAAATCCTCGAAATTAGTATCTAGCTACACTCCATTTCGAACTTAAGATCACGAAAGTGAAGATAAGAGAAAAAGAGAGGAAAAATGGTGGAGCCAAAAGAGACGCGAGAAAAACATATTAGGGAAAGTATCAGAAAAACCAAATCCAAAAAAAAAACACAGGCAACGCGAAAAAAGAGAAAGCGCCATGAGAAAGGAGAGAGCGAGACTATTATATAAGGCTAGATCCATAGAAATTAATATTCAAGTATACGCGCCTCTAGAATCATATCTGCTTAGGAAAAGCTAATAAATAAGCTCTATAACAACCAAAACTACACGGTCTTCCTACTGCTCAGGGAACTCCGAAAGACATTAGACTCATAATAATACAAGTGTTCTTTCTAAGTGCTGAATATAAAACTTAAAATCACCTAATATACTAATGAAATATTTCAAAAACCCCTCCTAATATATAAATAAACTATATATAGTATATATAATATATAAAACCACTCAAAAATACCAATAAATCACTCATACATAATGAATATCAAACCAGCATAAAAAAACATAACAGCAAAATATAACTAAGAAAATAATACATCATCAAAAATCCCCTATATCATATATACAATACATAAAAATATACGCCACATAAATAAAAAAAAATAAATATATAACTAATAAATCCTCACAAAACCTGAAACCTTTATAAATAACATTTCATAATAATATCATGAAAAACCAAATCCTCTAATATAACTTATATAATGAACCAATAAATCCAATCAATATAATGTAACCACCATAACAAAATAAAATGCTCATTTTTCTTTTTCTTTTATTAAAAAATACATTTAATAAAAAGACAGGATCTACATTTAACACAGCAGCAAAACTAAAAAACAAAAAAGGAAGAATAATACACTGAACCATAATCAATCCGACCAAAATATTTACAAGACTACAGATTTTTATTAAATAATACATAATAATAGATAATAATAATAAATAAAATAAATAATAATAAAAGCAATAATAATAAGAAAATTCATAATAAAATAATAATAATAAAAAAAAATAAAAACTAATCAAAAATATAGAAAAATAAATGATCAATAGTAAAATAAACTCATTCATTTGAATGGAAATACTATTAAGTTATGTAGTAATACTTTTAATCTTCATGAAATATTTGATTAGTTTTTAGAATAAAAGAAGATGAATATGAATGATTATAAAACGAAAAATATTAAATTATATAATGTAATATTATTATATTTTATAAATATATAAAATAAAATATAAATAAACTATATATAATTGATACTTTTATTTTATAAAATAATATAAAAATATTATTAGTCTTAGGTTTAACCCCCTTCAACTGAATACCTATACCAGCCTATATGAACATAATTAAAAGATGTCATACTCACATTCTAGTATTTAATAATAAATTTGAAACTCTAGCTACATCACTAGAAACATATAATATTAATTAATAATTAAAAATATCAATTAATATCTATAAATCATATCTCAAAAATTTTATAAAGGTGCAATTTGAATTATTGAATATTTTATATTATAATACCATACAGCACGCGTATTTTTGACTGTAAATATCGCTGTAAAAAAGTCAATTATCACTTTCGAGCAGCAGTAAGAGAAATTAGTCAAAAGTCATTCTGAAAGAAATAATACTGATGTTGGAGAACTAAAAAGTCACTCTCCAAGGATGACAGAGACCGTATACTATATTCCCTACAGCGACCGGCAGACAGACTAGTTATCGACCTCAGACCAAACATGCCAGCACAAACAAATCACTCCGGAACCCCATGCATAATTAACGAAAATGACACAACCTGGCTTCGCTATAGCGCCTTAAAGCACTCCAAATTGAGCAAAAAGTGAACAGAATAAATCTCTTAATCCATTATGTCGTAAAGGTCACCCCCGTCCTCCTACACTTCCCAGCACCGAAAATTAGAGCGCCCTCAAGTTCGTAAACAACAGCCACCAAGAGACACCCTCCAAAAAGCGACGCGACACCCATCCGAGAAAGGAAAATTCGACATTACATTACACGTAACCTGTGGAACACATTCGAGAATTCACAAGAACCAAGTCAACTCAAAATTCAAATTGAGAAGTGAACCAGGAATACAAGTTAACAGTATCCAAGTATTAACCTTTATATGAAGAGCAAAGTGGTGGGGAAAATATCAAACTAGAACTTCTCATTGTGAGTAACAACAAATTAAAAATGAAAAGTTATAGATTTTTTTTTAAAAAAAAAGAACGAATTACATAAATATAAATTAAAAATATAGAATATTAAATTTAAGACAGAATACATAATGTTATGATAAAAATCGATATTAGATTCTACCTACTAATTATGTATAACTTGTGATGTTCTAATTCATATAAACAAAATAACACAACAAAGAAGAGCTAAGTCATATTTCAAGCCACGACCCACTACCTACCTATTATAAATAACAAAGCACATCTGTACCCTCTACCTCCAACCACTTGAAAGCCAACCTAACTAAGAAAGAAGCATTCCCAATGTACCGGACTCACAACCTAGGTGACACGCAAAAACCTTCACCACTAAACCAGTGCGCCATTAGAAAAGAACTTAAAAAACGCGCGCACCTTCACTTATCAAAAATTCTCTCTCTATCTGTATAAACTGAAGGTGAAAAATAACAAAGAATAAATAAATTATCATTCAAAAAGTGAAAAAACACACAAATCTATTAAATCTCTCAATTCACAATAATATTGATTTTCTCTCTCTCCACACAACCTCAAATATTAGCAACCAACATAATATTGACATTTCTGATACTCTGCAAAATTTGTACAGGCAACCAGTAACATTGTACTATTTCCCCTCTTATGTATCACCCTCTCTCTCTAATGTTTTTTTATACCAAGCAACGTATGATCAAAAAAACTCCACTTAAAAAATAAATCCATATTGATTCGTATTCTTTTTCACCGGTTATTGCTATCCAAAGTGGTGAAGATTTTAACAGAATTACATAACCAATAATAATGCACTTACCCCCTCCTTTAAATCAGACTTAATTAAAAGCTCTAATTTAATTAATATTTTTTTCTACTCTTCTCACCGATAAAGTAGGCTTGAGTTCACTCTAACGACCAATCCAGCCTAGCGAAAAAATAGTCTCTTAATTAAATTACCGTAAGAACTTAAACTCCTATAATCTAGCCAAATCACACTAACAACTATAGAACTATCTCAACACCACACCAGCACAACGCGAGAACTCATAAAAGAAAGATGATTAAACGTCAAAACACAGTGATGACACTTCATATAAACAACTGCATTCATTGTATTGACGAGTCATCACCTATAGACCCAAAGAGATGCGAAGTAACAATACAGGATCAGAGCTAATAGTAACAACTAGTTCGACAACACAAGCCAACCCTATAGCTATTCAATTCACGTAACACTGAATGAAGTGTGACGAGAGATACCTACTGACTCAGCATATACCGAGTAGTCCGACCTAAACACCAACTCTCCGGGGACAATAGCACTGCCATGCAGACGATAGTCCCAGGTAAACCAGCCCGCAACAGCACCCAAATCGTGGATTCATTCATTCTTTGCGAGTTTTTTCCCTTTCTTTCCTGCTTCTTTATGCAACACACACAGACACAACACAACCAATATGAAATAATAACCCACCAACGACACCACATATCACCCGAATATATATTAACTAATTAGATTACCATGAAGGCGAGTAAGGCAAAAGGGGGTGGCAGGCGAGGGCACATCCTAGCCCCCCCCTAACCAATCTTGGCGACCAAATAAAAAATTGCCAAAAGAACCCAATATATAGCCTCTTACCAGCAACGACGTTATTCTCCAAAGGATTTACTAGTCAACTTAGAAACCAAATCACTCAATCGATACCTAAAAATTGAAAGTACCAATCAAATTACAATACTTACTCAAATTATCTGTTTTATCTCCACTTTTAATGTCATCCTTTCGTTCCTTAATCCCTGTACTCCACAGCCCAACTATACCTTGTGCCTCTTATATAACAGCACCCCCATGGGATAATCTATTGACATTAATTGAGACTCCGCTAACTTCAGAGACATACATGCCAAGCATTCGACCCCGCACCCAAAGGCTCAGATCACAAAATCCAATCTCGAAGACCACCCAACACTCCCGAACTCGTCGACTACTATTCAGACTGCACATCACACAATTAAAAAAACAACTATGCAACTACACAACTAAACAGAACAAAACACTACAGCATAACTATTTAGCAACGAACCATCTCGATTAATAATATAAACCGCAAACGACCAACGATACCCTCAATCAATAAACCTACATATTTATAATCCCCTAAACCCACAAAATACTACTCAATAATTGATTCCCACTTATGAATAGTATCAGCGACTCACTATAATACCTCTCTAATATATAATATATACCACTAGATTATAATTAACATAATTATAACAAAGACTATAATACTACAATCCTAACCCATCAATACAATTCACAAAATTTATCAAGTAGTAAAACTACTATAATACTATATATATATCACCCATAATACCCTACTAATATTCACTAGATACCCACCCCACACCCCCCGTACTCCGCCCCCGCTACTACCCTACATCACATATACCCCAGCACCCACACGCCTACCTTACTCACCACTATAGTCTCATCAAATAAACCCCAAAAAAATAATATAGAATAATATATAATAAACATAAATTAAGAAAAATATAATATAATATATAAAAATAGTATGATATATATTTAAATATAAAAAAATATATAAGATATATATAATATATATTATTATATAAAAAATAATAAAAAATATAAAAATTAATAATATATATATATAAATAATAAATATAAAATATAATAAATAAATAAAAATATAATAAATATATATTTAATAATAAAAATATATAATAACATAAAATGATAATAATAGTATATAATAATAAACTAAAATAATATATAAAAAAAATAAATTAAATATAATATATAATATAAACTAAAACAAAAAACTAACTTAAACAAAAAAAGCTCAATATATATATATAAACAATACATACAATCAACGAAACAAGAAAATAACAGTACGTCCAAACAAAACTAACCAACTAATAACACAGAATACAAAATAGATAAACTAATAAGTATAAAAACTACGATATAACTTTAAATATAAAAATAATTAAATAAGATAATAATACTCATCACTACAATCTGTTCGGAGCCACCAACCACCCCACTAACTTAGAAATACACTAGCACCTAACGACACAAAAAATGATCTCAAATAAAACAAATACATATATAAACAACCAGAAATCAAATTGTCAAGCTTACACCATAGGAGCTAAATACGCAACATAACCAACATACAACCTAACTTCATAATACTCTATGAACCACAATAATAAAATATACATTGTTACAAGGAAACTCTAATATAAAACAATAATGTACCAACACCGATAATATAATAATAACTATATAACCAATTATACCTATTAAACTAGCTACTTAATACTAACAACCTGCTACCTAAATCCTCAAATACTATAAATTCATTACGCTAACGTACTATTAAACATAAATAATATAAACAATGTTATGTATGAAACTGATATAGTAAGTAAAGAAAATTAATAATATAATAATAACAATTTTAATAAAAATAAGAACGATATTATAGATATAACTTCAACCTCACTATCCTACTCCCATACTCCCAAGAATGAGGAGAACACAACATACTAACACATCCTAAACACCACACTAACTAACTACCCACCACACACACTACACTACACCACACACTAACACATCACATAAAACACACACATCACATCACAACGCAACC
>JABUQX010043201.1:0-47500 GCA_015478945.1 Trachelipus rathkii
TATAGGAATGACTACGAAACCCCCCATGAGAGAAGAGGGAGGGAATATTGGGGGGCAGTAAATCATCTTCAAGGAGAACAGTTCCCAACACACGAGAGAAGATCACATGAGGAGAGTCGAAATACAAACAACAACAACAATTCCCCAGTTTCAGAAGAGGCTAAAGTAAACAAAGAGTTCTTTCGAGAGATGAAAGGGCTTCTCAAGTCTCTCACCAAAGTCGCGGGACAGCTGAGTGAGGCTGCTGCCAAACCGAAGCGATCAGAAGAACAACCATCATTTCAAAACAGAAGAAATGCTCCAAGAGAACGTAAACAAGGCAACACTGTAAATGCGGAGTTGCTAGGCGAGTTATGTAAACCACACTCCAGATTCCTCCATAGAAGTTACACCTGCAACTCGGAATTCTGTCCTATGTATCCCTTGGTATTCCCGCCAAATAGAGACAGTCAGCAAGTACATGAGTCAAACCCCCAAAGGAGGCAGGGAAACGCATCAGAACCCCCCTCACAAAGGAGTTAGGGGGGGAGGTGAATATTTTAGATGAAAATTCTCGTATTTTTAATTATGGGGATTTTTCTGAAGTATTGCATGCGTCAAATAGTAGGTTTAATAGTATTAATAATAATAGTTATGTTTGGTATTCTGACGGGTATATTAATAATAATAATAATAATGATAATAATAATAATAGTAATAGTAATAATAATAATACTGTATCTTGGAGTAATTTTAAGAGTAGCGAGCGAAGTGCTCACTGGCATGTACAAGGAGGTCATCCTCCTTCCAATGAAGCTCTGAGTATTCCGACTATTGACCAGAGTATCGATGTAACCCATACGATACCCACGCTGGCTTCTAGCGGCTCACAAAATATATTAATTACTGATGCTCCGACTGGAGAAAGTCCAGTCATAAATAATTTGTCTGTATTAAATAATGTAAGAAATTATAAACTTTATACAATTGTTGATAAAATATCAAAAAAAGTATTTATTTTAGATAGTGGTAGTGAGATCAATTTACTCCCTATGGATGGAGAAAATAATATATCGATTATTGGTCAAATTAAAGCAGCCAATGATACCGTAATTGACATATACTCACGCGAAATTGTTACAATTGATTTTAGTTTAAAGAGAACTTATGATGTAGAATTTTTAACAACTAAATTGCCAATTTGCATATTAGGAATGCCGTTTTTAAAAAAAATTTCGTTTAATATTAATTTTGAGACAGATATGTTAACAGATACTCAGAGCAAGGAATGTATAAATTTGTGTAATAAAACAATTTGTAGAGATAAGGCTGTTATTCATACTCTTTCTCAATTTTCTTCTTCTGTAGCTTCTAGTGAACTTTTTAGTGATATACCTATAGTTAATAATCTGGTATTTGAATTTAAACATTTATTTATAAATGCATATTTACCGGAAAATTTTAAGGTTCGGGAAAAGCAACTTAAGGCTTGGGAAGACCTGTTCAAAGAATTTGGGGGAGGGGAGATCGCCGAGTCGAAACCTAATAGAAATGGGGGATACCTTGTTTTACGTGGGGACTGAATTCCAACTGCTATCTTGAAGGAATTAGCTTAATTTTTCCTCATATAAAATTAATATAAGTGGTTCCTAATAAAACTTAAACCTCGTCGTATTCCGCACAAATTGTTCGAACAAACAAAGAGGGAGCTATTAAATTTAGTAAAAGCGAAAGTTTTAAAGAGAGCACCATCTCAATGGAGTTTTCCCATCAGCGGAAAAAAATGGGGGAGGGGTACGAATTGTGTGTGATTTTAGAAAACTTAATTCCGTGGCGAAAAATGATGTATTTGCTATGCCGAATATAAATGATATGTGGGCTTCATGGGACAAAGGTATTAAGTAAACTTGACGTCACGAACGCGTACTATCTGCTGCCTTTAGCAGAAGCCGATCAACATTATTTTACTATTAGTACAATGATCGGCAATTTTTCTTTTAGGCAATTACCGATGGGATTTAAAAATTCGAGTTCATGTTTTATGAGATTTTTAACTATATTACTTCAAGGCATTCCCGGTGTACACGTGTATTTAGACGATATTTTGATAGGGACCAAAGATTTATCAGACCAAGTGGTGGTACTTAAAAATGCAGTTTATATAAATTATTTTAAAATTTGTTTAAATAAAAAAATGCGAACAGTGTGCTGTTGTTATTTGGGTTTTAATTCTGATTTGAAGAAGGGCTTGTTACTATTCTGAAAAAGTTATGAAATAATTATCGCCCGCCCAGTAACCATAAAAGAAGTGTTCGTTTGTTAAGAATTTCATTTTACCGCCAAAATATACCGTGTTTTACAAATCTAATCTGCCTGCCTTTGTATAGTTATTTGAAGGGAAACAATAGTTCTAATAAAAATCACGTGGTCTCCTGTGAGAAGTCTTTTGTAGATATAAAGCAAGCGATTCGTCATGCCTCACGGCTCAGGTTCCAGGCCCTCGTTGCGCTCTCAAAGTGTACATTTATGCAAATAATAAAGCTTTTAATACGGTAATTATGTCTGACGATGAGAATGGGACTCCTTTTGCTTTTTATAGTGGGTCTTTTAATACAACAGAAAAACGATATTTGCCAGTAAATAAGCTTTTATTAGGGTTAACTAAATTATTCAAGAAATATGGTTCAATTTTAGCAGGAAAGCCTGTGCGTATCTGTACGTGCTCTCGTGCGTTTGTATATAAAATAAATCACGCTAATGATGTACAAAATTATAATGCTAGGGAATTGAGGGAACTCGCTATTTTGAGTACTTTTAATATCACGATGGAGTTAATTACCGAAAATCAAAATGCGTTATTAAAATATTTACTTGCGAATAATATTGCCCAAGATGAGGTAGGAGAAGATGCAGGTTCAAATAGTGTAGTCTGTGACTCCGCCCACCGATTCACGACGGCCAATGAGCAATCAGCTGGGAATACTATAGCGGCTGACGTAGGCGCTATTAACTTGGTAATGAATGAAAGCGCGCCGATGGATCTGTCTGTTCGAAGTGAAAACAGCAGTCGCACTGAAGCGGCCATATTGGAAATTGCCAAAATAAATTTAGTAACCACGTTTGATAAAAATGCAAAGATATTAGTCTCGCATTTCAAACGAGATTTGGACTTTGAAGAAATTAGACAGCACCAACAGTCCGATAAGTACCTTAGTGATCTGATGGCGAAGAAAGAGAAAACAACTTTGAAGTTAATAAAACAGAAATTCTTTTATAACGGAAAGGAGATAGAATTAATTGTCGATGTCTCTTTAAACTATGCGCGCGTTTTTGTGCCTGAAAATAGTGTGCAGAAGGTAATCAGCGAATACCACAATAAAGGACATTTGGGTGTGAATAAAACCCTCCTTAGCATAAAAAATGACTTACGTGCTCAGCATGTCAAAAAAATAAAACAGTTTATCCGCACGTGCTCAGCATGTCAAAAAAATAAAACAGTACCAGGTATAAGTCCTGATTACGGTGTTTTTAAAGAAGTAACGAAGAAGTTTCAAGCCGTTCATGTTGACATCCTTAAGTTACCTAATGCGAGAGGATACAAATACCTACTTACGTTAATTGACCGCTACAGTAAGTACTTGTTCGCTGTGCCTCTCAAAGAAATAAATTCAGGAGAAATATTGAATGCCTTCATTCACGAGCTATTTCCGTTCGGAATTCCTCAGGTAATTATTTCGGATTTAGGTGCGAATTTCACTAGTCGTCTGTTCGAGGAAGTCTGCAGGGCGGAATGGAGCACCGGACTACGTGTAGCTCAAACCCAAGATGTAATGGCCTCCTGGAGGTAAATCATAGGAATTTGCTGGCTTGTCTGAGATGTATGTTGCAAGAACATGATTTAAGTTCTCCGACTGGCCGAGCCTCTTACCTATGGTGTTGTTCACTCTGAGACTCGCGCCGATAACAAAGAACGGTCTCAGCCCAGCAAATTTGATGTTTGGCCAAAATATAGCAATACATAGTGGATTAGTTGATCCTGCTTCGGAGACGGCCCCAATAGAATATAATGCATATGTTAAAAAGCTAGCCGCCCTTTTGGCGCAGCCGCTGGCTCCACACAACAATTATAAAAATCGGCCTGTAAAGGGTTACATGAGGCAAAATTTGTCGTGGTGCGGCAGACACAGTTTAATGTCGGCAAACTAGCTCCCCGCTATGTCGGCCCTTTTAAAGTTATAAAAGTTAATAAACAGAACGTGCTTATCGAAAAAAATGGGAAGCCCCATTTAGAAAATTTAAGAAACGTTCGCATATATTATAATTTAGTAGATTTAGAAAGAGAAAATAACACCTAAAAAAAAAAAAAAAAAAATAATCCTTTTTTCTTTCAAATGGTAAAACGCCTAAAGTAAAGGTGTTACATAAAAATGATTAAAAAGGGTTCTCCAGTAGGAGAGCTATTATTTTAGGTGAAAATTATTGTTTTACTCTAACTTTCGTAGTCACTGTCTCCTCTATCCTAAACTTTTTTTTAAAAATTGTCAGAAGGGGGTGTTACAGGCAACTTTTAAGATAACCATTATGTACCGTAATCGTTACATAGTATAAAATTTATAAAGGATATATGTAAGTGCTACCAAGATTTCTGGTACACAGCTGTAAGAAAACCTTGTATAAGTCCTGTTGTAAAGGCCGAAATAATTGTTTCATTCTTTATTGTTGTATATTATCAAGGTCACCGAGGTGACTCTTGTCACCAATGGAGTGCCAATGGGAGATGGGTCAGTTAGAAAATAGAACCCGGAGAGCTAACAGCTTTGCTCTCTCGGGATAATAACTTGTAAGGTTATCAAAGACACATTTAAATAATAATTGATATTGTAGGAATAAATATTTCTTTTTGAACAATAGTTAAAACACTTAAATTGTGTCCTTGTAAAATAATAATTAGAAGTAATTAATAAAGAAACAACTAAACTAAAGAAGCGTTTCGCTATTCCAAAACTATTTTATTATTTGCTATATCAAAGTGATCTCATAAATAGGGCCAATTAATCATTATAAAGATCAGTCTTTGTATATATATATATATATATATATATATATATATATATATATATATATATATATATATATATATATATATATATATATATATATATATATATATATATATATTAAAATTTTCCAATTTATTATTTAATTTCGTCTCATGAAGCCTAAATATTGAAAATTGTATGTATATTATATAATGCTGTTCTATCAAAACATGTTTCGAGGCCTTTGATTGGTTAATATGCTGGGCGGGAATTTTTCAGTGAGTCACGAGCGGTGATTGGCTGACGGACGAGAGCTCGGCTGATTCCGCGAACGTTGATTGGCTAGTGAGTCGAGGGGTGACGCCCGAGATTCGTACGAGGCCGCGAGCGTTGAAATTAATAACCGATGCATGAACATACACACAGATATTTTCCGTTATTCTCCCTGGCCTACCTCTGGGTGTTGAACACCCAAAAACACAGATTTGGTTTTTCACTGAAGTAGTGGAGTACCTCTGAAAATTGTATATGCATAGGATTTGAATGGCTTATTCTGAAAAAGCAAAAAACTTACTGGAGTAGCGGGAAAAATACTCCACTATGCTTGTGTTATGTCATTCCACCGTCAAAGTGGAGTACCAAATACTCCACTATGTAGGACGCACAAGTACACACACACACACACACACACACACACACACACACATATAACGTATTTATAAAATCATGCGTATTCGCTTTAACAAAGAGCGTTGCTTTGAATTGTTCATTTAATTTTAGTGTTAATATAAATTTTAATTTAAAAATGTTTTTTTTATTATTATTATTTTTGTCTTTGATTGTTTACATTCGCAAATTTACATTTTCTTTTATGATTAAATGTTGATATTACTCCTAACCTGAAAATTCTATTTAAAAGCTCGGTAGCTTTGAAGGACTTTTCCGGGTAGCAACCTAGGTTTCTTCGAACTTGTGACCATTCATTAATTTTCTTTGTACAGACCCTCACTATCGATGTTGGTGAAGTAGGAAAGGATTCCAAAATGAAAAGTCCTTTAAGAAGAAGACATGAAGCATCAGCAGCGCAGAATAAAAGCATGAAAAAGATACTGGGAAAAACCTCAGTGGCACATATATTGTAATTTAAGTTTTAAAAACAAAGATCCGTTAAAAAGGCATTTAAAAATACATGAAAGAAAGTTTAAATGTGAGCATTGTAGTTATGAATTTAATCAGAAATCAAATTTAAAAACACATCTGTTAATTCATAGCAACTCAAAATTATTTAAATGTTCTGAGTGCAGCTTTGAGTGTAATCGGAAAGGAACCTTAAAACGGCACATGCTTAAGCATCGAGATACAAAGTTATTTAGATGTTCTGAGTGCAGCTATGAATGTAATCGGAAGAGAGACATAAGAACACACATGCTTAATCACGAAAATATAAAATTATTTAAATGTTCTGAGTGCAGCTATGAGTGTAATCGTAAAGGACACTTAAAAGAGCACATGCTTAAGCATCGAGATACAAAGTTATTTAAATGTTCTGAGTGCAGCTTTGAAAGTAATGTAATGAGAGACATGAGAATACACATGCTTAATCACGAAAATATAAAATTATTTAAATGTTCTGAGTGCAGCTATGAGTGTAATCAGAAAGGAACCTTAAAACTGCACATGCTTAAGCATCAAGATACAAAGTTATTTAAATGTTCTGAGTGCAGCTACGAGTGTAATCGGAAAGGAAGCTTAAAGCAGCACATGCTTCAGCATCAGATACAAAGTTATTTAAATGTTCTGAGTGCAGCTATGAATAATGTAATGAGATACATGAGAATACACATGCTTAATCACGAAAATGTAAAATTATTTAAATGTGCTGAGTGCAGCTTTGAGTGTAATCTTAAAGCAAACTTAAAACGGCACATGCTTAAGCATCGAGATACAAAGTTATTTAAATTGAGTGCAGCTATGTGGAATGTACAATCAGATGAAAGACATGAGAACACACATGCTTAACCACGAAAATATAAAATTATTTAAATGTTCTGAGTGCAGCTATGAGTGTAATGATAAAGGAAACTTAAAAAGACAAACATCGAGATACAAAGTTATTTAAATGTTCGAAGATGGTCTAGCAACAAAATTAAGGGAGACTTAAACAGCATAGCGTTAAGCATCGAGATACAAAGTTATTTTAAATGTTCTGAGTGTAGCTATGAGTAATCAGAAAGGAAACTTAAAACAGCACATGCTTAAGCATCGAGATACAAAGTTATTTAAATGTTCTGAGTGCAGCTATGAATGTAATTGGAAAAGTAATTTAAAAAAACATTTGCTTAAGCACGTAAGTGTGTAAGTAACTCTTTAAAAGGGAGAAATAAAAGAAAATTAAACATCATTAGTGAAGAGAAAAATGGGTGTTGCAGCCTTACTTATGGCAGAAAAGAACAACTAATAATCAATAAAATGGTAAAAGAAAATAGTAGTAGAAGGTAAAAGAATTTCTGTATTACATGCAGGGTTGGCACTGATTAAATCAAATTGATTTAATCGGTTGATTAAATCGATTGTTTTTTTTTATGAAAAAATCATGATTTTTTTGATTTTTTAGGCAATTTTTTTTTCTAAATTAATAATTATTCCTAGTTATCACCTGATTAATGATAAGTATATTTCATCTATATAATAAGTAAATTCATCAATGTAGTTTCAAATCATTTTCAATAAAGAAATAAATAAAATTAGATTACTCATATTATACAGTGTATATATATAATTTAAATAACTTAAACTAAATAATAATTATATTTACTAAACTTATTATTAATTAGGTAATAATTAGGATTATTTACTAATTTTATCAAAATAATAATTAAAAAGGCAATTCTGCATTAAAAATAAAAAAAAATAACTGATTTTTTAATTTTTTTTTTGATTTTTTTTAAAAAAGATCAAAAAAATCACCAACCCTGATTACATGGATTGATTACCTGAAAGCTTATAAAAGTTTTCCTCATTCATGGCTGGAAGAAATATTAATCATTTATAAAGTTGAAGGAAATATCAAGAGGTTTCTGTAGAGGGTTATTAATAAATGGAAAATAATAATGAAAAATAATTTTATTATTTTTAAGCAACTCTAATATTAATAAGAAAGTAGTCGAGTTGAGCGTGTATTAATAAAATTTGTATTTGCATCAAACTAAAGTCTAACTTTAAGGAACAAAATGTTCCAATTTGCAAGTCCTTCTTAGATGATAAATTCTCATAAATAAATCATTCTTTTTACTAATGGATTAATTTACTTTAAAATGTTAATAAAAATATTATCGAAAAACCAAAGAATTTGCGAGTCACAATCGAAAAGTTTCGTTCACGAAATATTAAATAATTCGTAAGTTTAAATCAAAGAAAACATTTAAATAATTGTAATGTAAATCTAATAATATTTCATACTAAAAGTCACAAGTCTAATTAATTAACACAAGTCACGAATTGAAAAAAAAAGTATGAAATTTATTATTAAATTAGATACCTTAATTAAAATTTAAGTAAAATAAATTTTGATGAAAATTGATAAATTTCATCAAAATCGAATGAGGCAATGAGACTTCAAAGTTTATCGAAAATAAATTCTTGAATGAAAATCAAAGTTTAAAACGAAATTTCAAAACCTGTAACTAAAATTCCAAAATTAAAGATAATATTCGAAGTGCTAAAATGTATCCTAAAGATTGTAGTATACATGTTCCAAAATAACTTAAAATTGCCAATGTCAAAATACTACAAAATGATTATAAATTAAAATGTTATGAAAATAATTAAAGCCGATATTTAAATGTTGAAACTAGATTCGTATCTTACAAACAAACTAATTTGATATTCATAATAATGTTGTATAGCTAGAACGTAACAAAATCCACACAATTTTAGGAAAAATGGAATCGGGAAGATTTTCCCCTTCTTAATGAGACAGTAAATCTAATAAGAATGTTAAAAGCTCAATGTAAATTCGTATTTAAGCACAAACGTGAGGTAAAGGGTCCAAAAACCTTCTCGATGTTCTTTATAAATGAAAACACGGCATTGATAACGACCTTTCGCCCATTTATCCCTTTTACACGTCGACCTTGGAGAATCTTAAAAAAATTTTAAATGCAGAAAAAATTAATCGTGGTCCAAGAGTAAAACGTAACCTGTATCATCAGAACCATAAAACTTAACATTTCGAAAAGCAGAGATAAACATCTTCAAAAGACATCAAGATTAGTCGGTTGCATTTAACAGTTGAAGGGATGGATGAAGAGGAATAGCATCAGAATAACCAGAGTTGTCTAAAGTAGAGTTTGAATCTTATTTTAAAGAAGAGTTCAGCATTCGGGAAAGGTAAGGGGAGGGGACCGGAGAATCGGCAAGAAAAACAGACGGGATGGAAATTTTAAGAATTATGTTGCATGACACAATCTTAGGAAGGCATCAGACGTAAAGAAAATTAACTGGAAAGATTTTTTTTTTTTTTGTGAAAAGAACCGATATTAATTTGTAAACAGATCTAATGCCATTACAGTGTGAAATAAGAGAGATGGTTTTCAATGCTTATGACAAAGCGATAATATCAGAATTAAATTAAACATTACAAGTTATAGTAGTATATAATGAAATAAAATGTCCACCTCCAGACTGAACCACCACCTCACTTTTGATCGATTGTTGTAGATGGAATTCATATTACAAATGATAAAAGTTGTCAATAGCAGTGAAATCGAATGTGGGAGTTTATCGACGTGAATCAATAATATCAAAAATTAAATATTGATGGAAATTTTGAAGAGAGGAGAGAAAGAGAGGTTATGATCTTTTATTGGACTTAAATAGCCGAATAATTTAGCGAGAAGTATGAGAAAATACCTTACTCAGGAATTTATTTGTAGAAAATGGCTTGAAAGGCACAGGAAAACGAGGACAAGGATTCTTATTGAACGTCTTACTTTACTAGTTTGACAAACTCAAAATCGTTAAACGGGACAGTAATTGGCAATGCTTTTCAATCACCAAGGTAAGGCAGCCTATTGGCTTTCCTTGCAAGGTTTTGAACCATGAGTTTCCATCTATATATGACGTGAAAAATTTTGATGGCTGCATAATCCAACATTGCACTGACGCGACATGAAGTATGTATTTCTACACGAAAAAAAATGGTATGATACTCGTGTTGATTAGGTATTCGTCAAGTAGAAGTTGAGATTTTTAAGTAGAATGAGGTCTTCCTTTCCGTGAAAATGACATGCGAATGTTGATTCTCCGTAAATTGTAATTACTTTGAACTGTCATATCCGCTGGTCGATAAAATCCTTTGCGAAAGGAGATAGCATTATCCTATAGTTGATAACCATTTCGGCTCCTGTTTTTCTTACGACGAGATTGTGTTAAAAATTTAGCCAACTCTGATGGTTGCTACATTCCTACTGTATGGTGAACGCTCTTTTTCAAACGTGAAAGAAATCAAGAGCAAAGAGTCAGTGTGTCAAACAGACTAAACCACCTCCTTTTGAAACGTACTGAGTGAAATGAACACTTTGAGGATAGCTGGAGTTTACTGTTGCAATGACTCGTAAATGTTTCATGTCAACCATGTAAATAGTTACACGGATGACCTCTGGCAGTTTTCCGCCCCATGGTTCTGAGTCTAGTTATCTAAATTCTCTACTGAAGACAGCAATTTATTCCCATTCTACTGTCCACACGACCTCACTTCCAGTTTAGACCGACAGTTCTAAATCGGAGAGAGAGGTCTGTAGGTTATACTTCTGTGGATTTTAATGATTGAAACAGTTTCTTATACGCTCTCATCACGCTTCGGTTTTAACAATCATCGTTTTTGAGATTTAAGATCTAAATCCATCCCAAATCTCAAGATGAAAGAGCGTCTTTTCGTTATGAATTTTCCCAATACTTTCTACTGCAATTTATATATATATATATATATATATATATATATATATATATATATATATATATATATATATATATATATATATATATATATATATATATATATATATATATATATATATATATAATAAATGCATATATATATATATATATATATATATATATATATATATATATATATATATATATATATATATATATATATATATATATATATATATATATATATATATAATATATATATATATATATATATATATATATATATATATATATATTGTTATATATATATATATATATATATATATATATATATATATATATATATATATATATATATTATATATATATATATATATATATATATATATATATATATATATATATATATATATATTTATATATATATATATATATATATATATATATATATATATATATATATATATATATATATATATATATATATATATATATATATATTTTTATATATATATATATATATATATATGATAATAATAATAATAATAATGATAATAATAATAATAATAATTATAAATGAATTTCGCATTACAAATTGTACATAAACAGGCGGTATAGTATTTATATAATTGATGGTGGAATATCATCAATCCTTGGTAGATTTCCTTTTAGCCTATCGTGGCTGGGAGGTAAAACTCTTGGTTTTAACATCATAGGGTAAGGGTTCAAACCCACCTGGGACATAATTTGTAATGTGAGCATGCATTTATTTTCATCCATACAATATGTAGTCCCGATAAAAAATTTCCCAGTCTTGCCCCATGGCCCGAGTGTAGGCGGGGAGTCTTCCGGAGGATAACGGATGGTGGAAATCATCAATCCCTTTGGAAGATTGAGAGGTCTATAAGGTGTCAGTTGTATGTGCGGTAACTTCAACAGGTGTATTATTCCCTTGAGCAACTGTATGGTAGCAGAAGAAGTATGAGTCAGATGACCATCAAATATGAGTAAAAGAGGTCGTATGTCTTTGGTCTTTTGGCAAAAGTTTTCAAACCACTCATAGAAAATTACAGTGGTCATCCATCCGTTGTCACTGACTGCATAATAGGTTTCTGGTAGAGCTTCACTACCAGGCCAATTAGCCATTATATTTTTTCCTTTGAAAATAATTAATGGATCCATTGAGGTACCATCTGCGCAACAGACAGCTAAAACAGTTGTGTTCTCTTTGTTGGAACCGCAAACTACTTGCACTGTTTTTTGTCCAATTGGTCCAACAATTTTGCATTTGGATGGATCTGATGGAAAACCACTTTCATCAAGGTTCCAGAAGCATTCTGGACGGTTCTCTATTCCCAAGCGTCTTGCCTCTTTTTCCAGCATGTCATAAAATCCATAAATAACAAATGGATCAGAAGTGACCTGTTTCCTACCAATATGCATAGGTAATGCCTTTTTAAGACTCATTTTATGACGAGCCATAAAATTTTTAATCCAGTCCCTACCAGGCTTGTTTTCTTTAAAGATGTTATCCATTTCATTAGCTGTCAAGTACTCAGACACTATTTCACAGAGTTCATCATAAGTTGGGCCAAATCCACACTCACCCATGCGCTTTAAACATGTAGCAAGTGTTGTTTCCACATCTGCTGGCATTCTTGACAGATAGCCTCTAGTCCTAGTGTTATTTTACCTCGTTGTGTTGCATACGCCTAGGACTATATATATATATATATATATTATATATATATATAATATATATATATATATATTATATATATGTTTATATATATATATATATTATTAGTATATATATATTAATTATATATATATTTATATATATATAATATATATATATATATATTATATATATATATAATATTTAGTATATATATATATATATATACTCTAATAATATATAATATTAATAATATATATAATATAATATATATATATATTATATATTATATATATATATATATATATATATATATATATATATATATAATATATATATATATAAATATATGTGGTGTGTGTGGTGTATGAGCACCAAGCAACAAGAAGAGAATAGTTCGTTACTTGATCTCTAATGTAAATATGAATTGATTATTACAAAATTTTATGAATCAATAAACTTTTATTAAGAAATTAAAAAAGAATTTTTATTATCTTACCTGATGGTTGATATCAATGAAGGCTTCTTCGCAAATTAGCGTCTACGAATCCAAGCCTATATAGAGCCATCCAGGCTTGTGATAACAGCTGAGCACTATATAAAGAGGACCATAGTCTGTTCTGTTGCTGCTTGATATTGTGTCAATGAGATCACTTGTTAAAGATTGTTGTTTTTAGATGATAGGAGAGAAGAATAAAGAGAAGTTAAAAAGGATAGGTTATATTTACAAAAAAAAAAATAATTTATTAAAAAACCCCCCCCAAAAAAACCAAAAAAAGGGGTTGGAAAGGGAAAAAAAAGGTTTTATAGTTAATTCATTCAATTCAGTTATCGAATTGATATACGGGGTATAGTTTGGTATGATTTACGATTTGAGAAAGCTTGGATAGCATTACACAGTACGTGGGTGTCGTATTGATCCTAATTAAGTATTTTTCTTAAGCTTAATTAAAATTGATTATTCTTTCCGTGAGATGTTCTGGATAAAAGAAGTATACACAGGGGAACAACCACAAGCGGAGGACAGAGTAACTTGTTACGGGTTTAAACCACAAATGTAACGTAGTTGGTATATTAGTCACGAGGTGACTAGTCAAAATATAGAGGAGAATGACTCCAACTTAGATCCTAGGATTAGGACTTGCGGAGGAATTGTCCTAAATAATAAGATGTCTTTGTACCCAAGACAAGAATTCTGAACGGAATCTGGTCTCATAACAAAAACTAGAAACAAAAAACTAAAACAAAAACTGACCCAAGACAAAGATTTCCTAAATTAAGGTACCCTAATAAAAATAAGGTAAAATTAGATTTATGAATTTAAGGTATTTTAAGTTATTTAAGTTATTTAAATATTAAACTATTACTTAAAGTAAGTTATTTAGATATTAAAATTATGAGACCTTACCCTAACGATAGGACGCTGGTGAGAAGTCTTTGCTAAGAATGATCGCTAGAGTCAAGTATTTGAAATATATCGACTTTTTTGAGAAGTTTACTGTAATAAACAAAATGGGGAATATGATAAGGGATCATGACTGGTTTGTGTTTAAATTTCATATTATAAGTTACTTAAGCCTAATGAATCTTAGATTAAAACTGATCCACTGACTGTAAATGGATTTGTTCCTATTTTATAGGTGAATCTAATATTTTGGAATTTCAATTGGATTCGTCAGAATCAAAGGATGTGATACTTTGTAATTATTTCTTCACAATAAAAGTATGTTTTTAAATAAAACATATACAAATGCTTAAGCATGTACATTACTGAAATGGGACAATACTTGATTTAGTCATCCATCAACATTGTAGGTATAAATAATGAACCATGAAAAAATAATTTAATATGCAGGTTAACCGTATATATGAATGTACCGCTATATTCGATGTTAGAATAAGATTTTCTATCTGGATCTTTAATCCACACTATACTATAAACTTATTTAATTAATAATTAATACAGTATATAAGATAGTCAATATGACCTTTGTCTCCACAATCACTCTTCACACTCTTCTCCACTAGGCTAAACCCCACCTTACTTGTCGAAGGCATCAACGAATGACAGAGCATAGGACTTAGTATTCCAGGTAGATTATAGGGGATGATTTTGTATATTTGGAGAAAGGGGAAAAACAATTTAGTAATACAACGACCTTAGAATGATTAATACTTACTACCCGATTAGAATCAGTAGGTTCTACTATTAGTCAAGTTATACCTTACAAGACCGAAAAAATATCAAGACAATAGGAATAGACACTGTGTATGTACAGTAAGAAAGCAGCGAATATTCATGTGTGTACAATAATATATATTAGTAATTGGAATTTAGCGTCGTATCTCTTTATATTGAAAAAATTTAGGTAACTAAGATATCTTTAAATAATAATTTTATTTAATTATATATAAATAATAATTTATATATATAACTATTACCAGTTTATAGATAATTGTTATAATACATAAATCATATTAACTTAAAAATCAGGAATTTTCATGGTCCATGTTATCCTTTAATTAGACCAATAATATGAATAGATTTGGTTAATAACCCAAGACTTGTTTTAAATATTGCATCCCCATTACTTAGTAATACTGGTGACTTATTGGGGATTATTTTGTTTGATTTAGGAGTACCTTAGGAATCGCGCATCGACTTTAAAATCAACATCCCCTTATACTATGCTGTACAACATAAGATTACGGGCAATGTTTTAGTATAGGAATTAAATTTTTAATTTTAAACTATTTTCATAAACTTTGTACATTACCACGGATGTTCTTCTGTTGCTCCGAGATCTTCGATGATTGCTGCTTTTGGCTTCTAAAGACATCATCTGCAAAATGAAACTAACATCCTCCGACTCCCTTGGCAACATCGCCATTAGCCATGACTACGCAGTCAAGGTTTCGAAGGAAAATAATATGGTATGGCTATATAGGCCAATATAATGCCAGAATAGACATACTATATAATTTATCTTCTACTATTAATATATATATATATATATATTATATATATATATATAATATATTTATGTATTATATATATAGATATATAATATATATATATATAATTATATATATAGTATATATATATATATATATATATACTATATATATTGCAACATATAGTACAGGTAAACTTTATATATGTATATATATTCTTACATGTGGTCACATGAGCTTAGAGTGAGAAGCAGATTACTCATATGCAGAGGTATACCGTGTTTTACTATCAGCATGCTTGGGGTTTAGTAAACAAAGGTATTCAGTATTAATTTAAATCCATTTAAGTATAAGAATGTGAAGAATTTAAAATTGTTATTAATTATCAGAGATTTAAAGAGTACAATGCAATGTTTACGTTTATCCTCCTATGTCTATGGGATAGGTACCTAAAGAAGTTTTTCTAACCATGGTTGTGAAGACGGAACTCATATCCTTGATATGCATTCAAATTGTTACCGAGTCGTCTAATTATCTTACGTAAGGTAAATCGGGGAGTAAGTTATTATCTTTAGGAGCTGCAGTCCCATTACTACTGGGGCCTAGCATCCATTTTTCTCCAGGGATTTATTAAGGAAATTTATGGATTTAGTGGAAAAATCACTTATCAAAGAAGTATAAGGAATATTTAAGGATTATGAAATCCACAGAAAAACCGTGTGATCATGGTGTTAAGCGCTGATGGCGTTTAGCCAAAATGTCCTTGGAAGGTTTTATAAGGTGTTTCAGTTGTTGGGGAATGGCCTCATAGCTAACTAAGCTAATACTGGCTCCTGTGTCAACAATACATTGTTCAAAGTTAAGACTATTTTTTTCGAAAGCTACAGATATTGTTAACTGATTTGTGGTGTAACTTTTACAATTGACAGTGACAGTTCGTACATGACTGTGTAATTCTTTAGTAGTTTCAGTTGAAGTTACAGGAAGTGCGGTGTGTATTTCAGTGTTTCTGTAGTCAGAATTTAAGGAAGAAGACGTTTCTTTGGGTTGTGAATTGTAAGTGAATGATTCCATGTTCATGAATGGAAAACAGAATGAGATATCTGTGTTTGGCTTTTCTTCCACAGGTGGACTACTTACAACTGGTGAATTTGACGTTGGTAAAGAAGGGCTATATGGTTTTGGCAAACAAAGGTTAGATAAATTAGGATTAGGTATATTAGAGTTTGGTAAATTAGTATTAATTACGCAAGGGTCAGGTAAATTAGCATTAGGTAAACAAGAGTTAGGTAAATTAGTGTTAGGTACACAAGTTTTAGGCAAATTGGAATTAGTATCCTGAGAATGAGAATGACTAGGTGACAATGGACACTCGGTTCGTGGACGTGTACTTTGTTCCGTTTTTGGAAGAGATTTTCCGTAATATACTTTTTTAGGAGTATGTTCAGTGGAAGACTTAGAAGTAGGAGTGTTCGGAGAGTTTGGTGGCGTTTGTTGAGATGGAGGGTGTTGAGAACACTTCATCCCCGGGTGAGGACCTCCGCAAAAGGGACAAACAGCCTTGCGAACTTTCTGTGGGAGAGATGTTGGAACAGATTTACGTGTTCTGCAGTCAGCTATAACGTGACCTTTCTTTTTGCAGTAGCTACAAATTTCCAGATATTTGTAGCATTCACGCATCTGATGACCGATTTTATGGCAAAAATCACAGACAAGGGTCTTACGGTCAACAGAATCTAGGTTAGGTCTTTTAGGAGTAAAAGCTCGATTATTTTCATGTGGGGAATTTTTATGAGGAAGATCGCGAAAAGGGTGACGACCACTGCGATTGTTTAAAGAAGAGTTGTGATAGGTTATGTTCTTAGAAGAATGTGACTTTTTAGAAGAATTTTGAGTGGAAACCTTGGAAGGGTAATTAGTATTTTGTGTGTTCTTTATTGAATATTCTGTGTTCTCTGGATATATGAATGGGAAATTTGAGAAATCTTTGTTATGGGTGTATAGGAATTCAGCATACCCCACGATATCTGACCAAGGAGTACGCCAATTTTTATTGAGTTCATACATTTTTATGTACTCTCTAACACCTTGTTCTATGTTTGTAGGAAGGCTACATAAAAATGCAGTTCGGAGAGATTCGTGTCCACTCATGTCTAGACCATGATAAGTATGGCTAGCCAAGCGTTCTAATCTGTAGGCAAACAAACGAATACTCTCATTTTTGTAACGGCGGGCAGATTGAAATGTATGCAATAGGGATTCCTTCCTTTTTCTCTCTTCCTCCTCATACCATTGGATGAGGGTCTCTCGAACAGAGAAATAATCTCTATCATCCTTGGTGACAAGACGATAGACATTAAGGAAGTGACCGTCAAGTTGTCTGCCGAGTAAATTTAACCATTTGTGATAGGCTGTGGGATAATGAAGTTGGCAGTAAGCTTCAAAATCCGTTAAATAAGTTAAGAAATTTGTACCATTATCTAGTGTATATGTACCAGGGTCTACCCCTTTAAGATTATGTGAATTCTTGAGTAAGGAATTCAAGTGTAAGATGGCTTCTTCCATCCTATCGATTTTTTGTTTTATGATGGGACCTGAGTACATATCAGTGTTTGTTTTTGATCTTGAGTAAGAATTTTGGTGCAATGGAAAATTATGCTTAGTGTTACGTGGGTACGACTTTGACTTATGTGGCATGTGTGGAGGATATGAACGATGTGAATCCTCCATATTGTAAGAAGAATGATGTGATGGTTGAGGACCATGTAAGTTCATGTTAAATTCTGTGTGTGTTGCATGGTTGAAACCATGGAAAATTCTGTGAGTGTTGTGGTGGTTGAAAAGACCATTACGATGCGGTAAATGTTGTGGTGGTTGAAGACCATGAAAATCCCTATAAGGAATATAGGTTTTAAGATCAAAGCTTTAGGGAAACCTCTTTGTATCAGGGTTTATTCTTCAAAAGTTCCAAATTCTTGTTTGGATTAATTCATGGTGTCAATATTTCTTTTCCTTTGTAAATTGATTCAATAGGCTCACCAAGTTCATGTACAGACGTAGTACCATTACATGTTTAGCGTCTTTGGTTGTTCGATATTTTGGGGATAACTAACCAAAGCTATTGCCTGTTCATGATCAACCAGGTCTTGAGAGTTTAAATCAAAATTAAGCAAATCCCTAGCTGAATCTAAATGAGTTAGTTTTCTCCCTGAAGTGTGTGGGAATCAATCAGGTTATTAGCAGTGGTTTCTTGAGTCTCGGACTCAGTTGATGCATCTAAGTGATCAACAATTTTATAAGTCACCACGGGGATCCTTTGTTTCAGTCATTTTTTTTTTTTTGATTTTAAGGAACTTTATGGGTAATAGTTTACAGCTTTTTGATAGTTTACAGCTTTTTGATTATTACTAGAATAAAGTAATAATTTAAATTTTTTATTTTTAGTTACTTCAGTTTAAATTTAATTAATATAAATCTATAATATCATAATATCACGGAGTTCCTTTAATATTCCTTTTCAGACTCATTCAATTTCTTAAATAAGAATGCTCAGATATAAGAACAGTAGTAAGGAATTATAGAATAATGTCTTTTGATTATTACTGTGTTGTGTGTGAGGGCGACGCGTGGCGAAGTGATCTAAAACACAATCCCATCGGCTTAAAGCAACAGAAACAAGACACGTGCGTCCCTGTTCGGGCGCCACTTTTTATTTTCTTGTATTTATGTAGTGGAGCATCAAGCCAACAAGAAAGAGAATAGTTACGGTTATTTCCTCTCTAAATGTGAAATTATGAATTGGGAATATCATACAAATATTATTGTAATATAAGCCCTTATTTTTAACTTTAAAAGGATCTAAAACTGACATGACTTTAGGCTTTATTGAGCATAAAATTGCTATTACATTTTATCCTGCAAATAGATAAATAAATACATTACTAAATCATTCATAATAATAATAATAATAATAATAATAATAATAATAATAATAATAATAATAATAATAATAATAATAATAATAATAATAATAATAATAATAATAATAATAATAATAATAATAATAATAATAATAATAAATAAAATAAAAATCATCCCTCCTTCAAGGGATTTAAGCAATGGTAAAAAGCTTATGAAATTTGAATACAAACAATGTGATTTCACAAAACTGAATATAATCTTTTAAACAAAAATTCTATAACTAACTTTATGAATTCTGAATACAAACAATGTGATATCACAAAAACAGAACATAATAGTTTAATCAAAATTCGTTCAATCAAAATTCTATAACTTTACAAATTTAGTCGATCCACTGGTCTTCGATCACGAGTAGACCTTCGTAATACTAATGGGTCTTCATCGGGGGTAGATAAAGTCTTGGTGCCCATCTCAGGTTCATTTGAAATGTCTGCATCCCGTTCACCTGCATCATTAGATTCAACCCGCTCACGTCCACTGTCAATATCATCGGGCAGAAGAGGTGAATCATCAGCAACAACAGTATGAGGCTCAGACACATTTTCATCAGGAGAAATAATTACCTTAGGACAAGGGGAGAGGTCCTTAATGGAAACTGTATCCTCCCTTCCATTGTCGAATCGTACATGAGCATATGTAGGAGTAACCTCTAATAGTTTCACCTGTTCAACTAATGGATCATCCTTGTTTCTAATATATTTACGTAAATATACCAAGCTTTGGGGAGTAAGCCAACTAGGTAAACTGATTCCTGTCGTACTACGACGAGGGAATTTAAAGAAACGCTCATGAGGGGTGCAATTTGTGGCAGTACACAAAAGAGATCGAATGGAATGGAGGGCATCGGGAAGAACTGATTCCCAACAGGTGCCAGGCAATTTTTTAGAAGCCAAAGCCAAAGAAATGGATTTCCAAACCACTCCCACATATCTTTCACATTGAGCATTTCCAGTTGGATGGTAGGGAGTACTCCTACTGGAAGCTATACCCCTCTCAAAAAGAAACTGCTTCACAGCAAAAGACATAAAGCTAGAACCACGATCCGAGTGCACGTAAGCAGGCATGCCAGTTAGGGTGAATATTTGAGTTAAACAAGAAATTACTGTATTGGCAGAAGTATCTCGACAAGGAATTGCAAAGGGATAACGCGAATACTCGTCCACCGCAATGAATAAATATTTATTGAGAGATTGAGAGATTAATGGTCCTTTAAAGTCTATACTCAATCGATCCATAGGATTCATAGCCTGAATAAGAGTGGTAGGCTTCGGTCTGAAGAACTGCGGTTTCAATCCAGCACATACATCACATTGTGATACAATACGTTTAATTTCATCCAAGGAGTAGGGTAAGTTGCGACTCCTTATAAAATGTGACATTCTTACAACACCAGGGTGACATAAACCCCTGTGTAGTTCAATTAAATCAGATACAGAAGCAGCAGAACAAAAAGCTCTACTCATTGCATCGCCAGCAATATTTAACTTCCCAGGTCGATGTACAATCTCATATTTGTATGACTGGATTTCAGTACGCCATCGCATAATTTTTTCATTCTTGATTTTTCCTTTGTGGTTCTGACTTAACATGTACGATATCGACCGCTGATCAGTTATTAATTTAAAAGGTCTAGCTAACAGGAAATGTCTCCACTGTCTAATAGCTTCAACAATAGCATAGCACTCCTTCTCAAGAGAACAATGATTTTTCTCCGAGGAGTTCAGAGTGCGAGAAAAAAAAGCTACTGGCCGTCCTTCCTGTTGCAGGACTGCTCCAATACAGCTATCAGATGCATCCGTTTCTACTGTGAATTCTAGAGTTTCTTCAATATGCATTTTCACAGCATTAATAATAGAAGTTTTTAAGGTGTCAATAGCAGCCTTAGAAGCCTCACCCAGAGGGAATGATACATCGATTAAGGGGCGAATTTTTTCTGAGAATTTGGGAATCCATTTTGCATAATAAGCAAACAAACCAAGAATCCTATCCAATGACTTTTTATCCCTAGGATATGGTAAAGTACGTATGGGATCTAAACGAGCAGGGTCAGGACGTAATTCATGCTCTCTAATTTCATACCCTAAGACACATATAGAAGTTTGAGAAAACTTAGATTTTTCCATATTGAGAACCATACCACACTCTTCAGCTGCTCTAATAAATCGTCTAAGATTGACATCATGAGATTTTTTATCAATTCCGCAGATTGTTAAATCATCTAAATAGCAAAAAGTGTCCCTTAAATCATACTTGTCAATAAAAGTATCCATCACTCTCTGGAAAGCAGCAACACCATTGGTAAGTCCAAAGCTGAGCCTATTAAATTCATACAACTTTCCACAGGCTTCAAATGCAGTGTATTTCTTATCATCTGGATGCAAGGGAACCAAGTGATATGCTGACGTTAAATCGATAACAGAGTATACAGAATACTTTGCAATGTTATTAACCAAGTTTTCAATATTTGGCAAGGGATAAGCATCAAGATATGTATATCGATTCACAGTAGTTGAATAATCTATAACCATCCTCTTCTTGGAATTATTTTGAGTAATCACAAGTACTTGAGCTCTCCAGGGACTCTGAGAAGGTCGTATAATCTCTTCCTTTAATAAACGCTCTATCTCCAACTTAATGAAGTTCACATCAGATGAATTGTATCTTCGAGAAGGAGTAGCAATAGGCTTCACATTAGGTGTTAGATTCTGAAAAATTCGAGGTGGTTCAATATTTAAGGAAGTCAAACAACTAAACTCCATTGTAGGCAAAGGACCCCCAAATCCCCAACTAATAGATTTATGATTCTTCAAGAAAGGGAGTCCCAGAATAATGTCTTGGCACAGTCCAGGCATGATTAGCATCCTCACATTCTTATATTCTCTCGAATTTAGTGTCAGATCAACATAACAAATGCCTTCCACTTTTTGAGTAAACCTTGAGGTAGCCATAGTTATCATACCACAATAAGGGTCAACCTTGAAGCAGTGCTGTTTAACAACACTTGATGAGACAAAATTTTCACTGCTACCTGTGTCCAAAAGAGCATTAAAAGTATTATGTCCAATTATCACTTCCACCACAGAAGAATTTAATCCTAAAGTAGAACAAGAAGACTCTACAATTGTCAACAGTGTAGCAGTAGGAACACTTGCTGATGTTCCAGGATTTGCAAATATTTCACTCTTAGGTCTACGACATACCGATGAAAAGTGTCCCTTAATTTTACACTTATGACATATGGCATCCCGAGCAGAACACTTCTGCCTTGAATGAATTTTGGAGGACCCACAAAAGAAACATTTCCAAGGTCTCGCTGCAGCTCCAATGTCCTGGGACATTCCAGAAGCTGCAGGGCCTTCGTCAGAATCAACTATTCCAGCTTCAGAAAATTTGTTAGAAGAGACAGGTAGATCAGCTGTTTTAACATGAGCCAACGCTATTTTAGAGAGATAACTCTGGGAATCTTTACCAGCAATTTCCAGAGCTCTAGCCTGCTCCACAGCGTTATCAAGAGATAAATTCTTATTTTCCAAAAGTCTAGTCCTAATAAGACTAGAGGACAATCCAGCTATAAAAGCGTCCCTAATACTTTGACTTCTATGTTCCTCAGCAGAGACAGACCTATAGTTACAATCAATGCTGAGTGAATACAATACTCTTACATAATCATCAATAGTTTCATCACTCTTCTGATGACGGGTATACAATTTATGGCGGGCCACAACTTCATTCGGGGTTTTGATAAACAAATCTTTCAATTTCTTAATAGCATCACTGTAACGAGAGCAATCAGATACAACCTCAAAATTGTCAGATGATAAGGAATTAGCTAAAAGTCCCAAATTACAACTTTCGGAATCAGAAGCGATGCTTTCTTTATACCTCTCAAAAATGTACAGCCAATGCTTAAAAATCTTCGGAGCCTCAGGAGATGAGGGATGTATTTCGAGTCTGTCCGGCCGAAGTCCACGTTCCATTTTGTTTATAGTATCAAACGTCCAAGAATAAAAAGAATTATGCTCAATAAATTGTAATATAAGCCCTTATTTTTAACTTTAAAAGGATCTAAAACTGACATGACTTTAGGCTTTATTGAGCATAAAATTGCTATTACATTTTATCCTGCAAATAGATAAATAAATACATTACTAAATCATTCATAATAATAATAATAATAATAATAATTTAATAAAATAATAATATAATAATAATAATAATAATAATAATATAATAATAATAATAAAATAATAATAATAATAATAATAATAATAATAATAATAATAATAATAGTGCAATTATTAATCAATAATCTTTGTAAAGATAATTTAAAAAAGAATTTTTATTATATACCTGATGGTGATATCGTGAAGGGCTTCCTTCGCAAAATTAGGTCTACGATGTCCAAAGCCTATATTAGAGCCATCCAGGCTTTGTTGATAACAAGCTGGGTACTATAAAGTAGGACCATAGTTCTGTTTCTGTATGCTGCTTGTTGTATTGTGTCAAATTGAAGATCACTTGTAAAAGATAGTTTTTTTTTTTTAGAGATTAGGAGAGGAGAATAAAAAGAGAAGAAAAAGGATAGGTTTATTTTTACACATATATACAAACAAAAAGTGGAAGAGGTATAGTGTAATTTCATTGACCCATTATCCTAATTCTATAAAAGATAGATCTTCGAATGTGGATTTGAGAATGGATAGCATACACAGTAATGGATGGAGTTGATTCCTAATTAAGTATTTTCTTTAAGTTAATTAATTGCATTATTCTTTTCCGTGAGGATGTTCTGGATACAAGAAGGTATATACACAGGGGGAACAAACCACAGCGGAGGACAGAGTAACTTGATTTATGGGGGTTTTAAACCCACAAATTTGGTAACATAGGTGGTTTATAGTCACGAGGTGATTAGTCAAAAATGAGGAGAATTTTTAACTCCAACTTAAGAATTTCCTAGGATTTGAGGACTTTGCGGAGAATTTGTCCTAAAATAAAGGAGTCTCCGTGACCCCAAGACAAGAATTCTTGGACGGAATCGTCTTCATAACAAAACTAAAAACAAAAACTGGAAACAAAAACTGGACCCAAGACCAGAAGACTTGTCCTAAATTAAAGACCCTACAAAAATATAGGTAAAATTAGATTTATGAATTTATGATAGTTAAGTTATTTTAAGATTTAAATATTAAACTATTACTTAAAGTTAAGTTAGTTAGATATAAAAATATGAGACCTTACCCTAACGATAAGGGTACGTCGGTGAGGGGTCTTGGTAGAATGATTCGCTAGGAGTCAAGTATTTTGAAAATATTATCGACTTTTGTGGGGAAAGGACTGTAATAAAACAAAAAAGGGAATATGATAAGTATCATTACTGGTTGTGTTTAAATTTTATATTATAGTTACTTAAGTCTAATGAATCTTAGATTAAAAACATGATCCACTGACCTGTAATGGATTTTATCCTATTTTTATAGGTGAATCTAAATATTCTTAGGAATTTCCAATTGGATTCGTCAGAGATCAAAGATGTATACTTTGTAATTATTTTTCACAATAAATATGTTTTTAAATAAACAACCCAAATACTTAATCATGCTAAATTAGAAAGGACACATACTGATTTAAACATCCATAAAATATAAGGGTATAAATAATGAACATGAAAAAAATAATTTATATATATGCAGTTTAACCGTAATATATGAATGTACCGTCTTATTCGATGTTAGAATAAGATTTCCATTCTGAATCTTTAATCCACACTATACTATAAAACTTATTCTAATTTAATAATAATACCCAGTATAAATATGTCAATATGACCTTGTCTTCACAAACACCCCTATATATATATATATATATATATATATATATATTATATTATATATATATATATATATTTATTCTATACTCTACAATACACACATATAATATATATATATATATATATATATATATATATATATATATTATATATATAATATATATATATATATATATATATTTATATATATATATATTATATATCAGTTAATACCACCCCTCACGGGCAGAGCCCTAATCTAGGGGGGTGTGCTCAATTTTTAAGTCTGAGCAAGACTGAGCCATAGAAGAGAACAGCTCACGATAAACACGGCTAGCTCAGTGGAAGAGGACTCGCCCAACAACACGAAAGACCCAGGTTCGTAACTGGTCGGGTGGGAGAATGTGAGCTGTTCTACCGCTGAGCTACCGGACGTTATTTGGTGTTTGATCCATTCCTTCTTGACCTATACGAAGAAAAATCTTCGTAACAAGCGGACTGCCCCGATGTCCATATATGTAATATTTTAAGGTCCATTCTCTCATATATATATATATATATATATATATATATATTATGTTTTTTTATATATACAACAGATATTTTTTTTTTTTTTATATATCTATTTGATATATGGGATCTAAAGAGTTGTGGAAGGCCACTCTCTGGGAAGTGGAAAGAACATCTATACAGAGCTGAACTACAGAGCCGAACTACGAAGTTACAGGGTAGAGCCGAACACGCCCTATGTTTAAAATGTAGTTGTCGTTTCGTGGAACTAAGCCACGCCTCCAAGCCGCCGAATTATCACTTTTCCAAAATTGCAACAGCATGTAACTTCCTTCTAGAGAATTAATATAAAATAATAGCAAAATTACAACATTATATTAAAATACGAGCAAATTGATGTTAATTATATAATTAAACCCAGAACCAAGGTGAGTTTAGAAAAAGGGCAGCCTATTAAGTACATTATTTTAGGGTAAATAGACCAAAGTTAGGCGAACCTAGATTAGTCGGTGGAGCCTAAAGCTGAGGTTTAGAAATAGGTTGCAACGAAAACGCATCAGATTGAATAGCGTATCAAAAAGAATGTCTAAAATCCAGTAAGAAAACAAAGTGAAGTGTTCATGCATGCCAGTGAAAATTTGCGGTAGGCTTAGGTAGCGTTCAAGCAATTAGCCTAACTTAGCGGTCAGAGGCTAGAGTAAAGAGAAAACTAGGTGGATATTTAGAGTCGCATGTAATTTTAAGTATAATATGGGGAAATAACAGCTCTGGGATAGGCCGTTATTTCCACACATATCTAACCCTAGTGGACGTTGGCGTTACATAGCAGTTTGGAGAGGGGCCAAGCTGGGTGATAGTAGAGCAGAGGTGAACAACCCAAAAATGTTAGATTTAGGAGCTTTTTAATATAATTTAACACCAGTATAGTAAATAGAGGTCGCATAGATCGATATTTACTATACCTTACCCTAGTGGGCGTTTGCGTTACATAGCAGTTTGAAGAGAGGTAATAGTAGAGCAGAGGTGAACAACCCAAAAATGTTAGATTTAGGAGCTTTTTAATATAATTTAACACCAGTATAGTAAATAGAGGTCGCATAGATCGATATTTACTATACCTTACCCTAGTGGGCGTTTGCGTTACATAGCAGTTTGAAGAGAGGTAATAGTAGAGCAGAGGTGAACAACCCAAAAATGTTAGATTTAGGAGCTTTTTAATATAATTTCTCTCTCTCTCTCTCTCTCTCTCTCTCTCTCTCTCTCTCTCTATCTCTCTCGCCAGTCAAAGAAGTTACAATAACCTAGGCAATTTTGTAGTATATGTGCCTGTGTGAGACTCATACCAAATGTAATGCTGCTTTATGCAAATGTATATCGGGGAGAAACCTTTTTCTGCCTGTGTATGCATATACATAAAACAGCCTCTCTCAAACTAACAATCAATTGTACTACTACTCCACATAAGCTTCATATTCTGTAGAAATTCTTTCTGCAGAATATGATTCATATGTGGAATAGTAATAACTCGGTTTACCCTGTCCTAATTCTTTGTTTTTGTTTTTTTTAGGACAAGGGGTCCAACCCTCACTTGTAAAATAGAAGTAGGAAAATAAAAATTGTAAGAACATTAACTTCTCAATCAACCTTAAAGAAGCGGTCCTAAGCACCCAGCTTCAGATAGTGACCCCGAAGAGTGAAGATTGAATTCCCAGGCGGGAATCAGAACACCCACAACAAAGCCAGGAAAAACTATTACAAACGAACCCAATCACTTTACCGTTTGTAGGTATTGTTTTTTTAACGGGTAGATTTACCCACTCATTGTGTTTGTGCCTCTTTCTATCTACTTCACAGCTTTCTCGAGCCCAGCTGCAGCCATCAAGAGCCAGTTTCGTCGGCAGAGTATCAAACTAACGCTGTTGGACCCCTACCTTGGTACAGTTCTGTATTTCACACGGAACATATAAATTGTTCTACATCCGGGTATTTTGTTATTTTTTTTATTGTTCTTATCAAATTTATTATTATTATTATTATTATTATTATTATTATTATTATTATTATTATTATTATTATTATTATTATTATTATTATTTATTATTATTATTTTTTCTTATTATTATTATTATTATATTATCATATTATTATTATTATTATTATTATTATTATCGCCCCTGTTGTATACCCTTAACAAGGTATAGCCACACCTTGTGTGCTGTGGATACCCTCGTACACTCACTCAAATAAAAAAAAAAATAATAATAGTAAAAAAAAAAAAAAAAAAAAAAAATTTAATTATTATTTTTTTTTTTTTATATATATATATATATATATTGGCAATTTATATCGCAACAGCCTCATTTTAATCCTGGGTCTAGCTCCTAAGGTTGTAATTTCTTTGATTTTTCCACCCTCGGTCTGTTATTAGTGCCTCCGCTCGCTCCACATCTTATTTAATTATTTTTTTTTTTTTTTTTCTTTCCTTCACTCTACCAACTTCTACGCCTTTCATCATGTCTACTCCCTCGCGAGCATTCCATTTGCAACCTTTCTTCGTAAACAATCCCGAGCTTTGGTTTGACCTGGCTGAGTCAGCGCTCCTGACCATCGAAGATGAGAAGGAGAGATATTCGAGAGTTGTGAATGCTCTACCAGAATCTTGCCTCCTCAAAATCAGGGATGGCCTGGCAACAACTAGAAACTCTACAACCCCTTACAACACGCTCAAAACCCTTATTATCGACCGCTTGGCTCCCACCAGAGAGGAACAATTGGAAACTCTGCTTGGAGGCATCTCACTGGGCGACCAGAAACCCTCGGAATTGATGGTAAGGATGCTGAGTTTGTTGGGTGGCACTCCATCTACACGGGAAGAGAAAATAATTCGCACCCTCTTCTTCCAGAAGATGCCTGCTCGACATCACAGCGTACTGCAATCAATGAACCCGACGTTGTCCCTCACTGAGTTTGCCGCTACAGCAGACAGAATTTTGCGCCCTCCGGTGGAGCCTTTGGTCCACACCTCTTACGCCGTTTCCTCTCTTTCTCCTACCTCTTCGACTCTCGCACCTCCTCAACCATCTACAACTCACGCCCAACACATTCCCCAATACTCTACACCGCCTCCGCTACTCTCCCTCCTCCTCCTGTTCCTCAACCGCCTTCTGCCTCCTATCCAGCTCAACCTCCTTATTCTCACCCACCTCAACCTTCCTACTCTCACGCTTTCGCAGTACAACCTCCTCCTTCGGCAGCTCTGGATACCCGGGTTTCGGTTCTCGAAACTGGCATGGCCGACATTAAAACTGCCCTTCTCTCCCTTACAGCGGCAATTAATAATAACACTTTTCGCTCTCGTGATCCCACTCCTTCCAACTTTCGTCCTTCTCGCGGTCCTCGTTCACCCTCTGCTTCTTCCTCACGCCAGCGCCAGTATCCTCATGGGTACTGTTATTATCACCATACTTTCGGCATGGATGCCAAGAAATGCGATCCTTCCTGCCCTCTCTATCAGGGAAACTCGACAGCCATCCCGTCGTAGGAGCGACGGGAGATGCTGGCTCTTTTTCTTCTTCTCCTACTACTGCACAGGATGTTCTTCGTATCTACGATCAGTCTTCTAAACTTGTCTTCTTGATCGATTCTGGGGCCAGCCTTTCGCTGGTACCCAGGGACCCGTCCCAGGACTCTGCTATCCCTCTCCCTGGCCGTCAACTTTTCGCTGCTAATGGCTCTTCCATTCCGGTATATGGTGAGCGGTTATGCACGTTGGATCTTTTTCTCCGCCGCAAGTTCCCATGGGTTTTTCTCGTCGCTGAGGTGACACAGCCCATCCTCGGTGCTGATTTTTTGTCCCATTTTAATCTTATGGTCGATCTTCGTAATCGCCGACTTGTCGATGGCGATACTTCTCTTTATACTCCCGGTGCTATTATTGCTTCTGCTCTAAAGGGTATTTCTGCTGTTGCTCCTCCAACTTCTTCAGTGGTCTCTCCCTTTCTGACCCTCCTGCAGAAGGAATTTCCTTCGTTATTGCATCCCTGCTCTTCCGATACCCCTCTTAAGCATTCTGTTGAACATCATATCGAAACTACTGGCCCACCCACCTTTGCTCGAGCTCGCCGCCTCCCACCCGATAAGCTCAAGGCCGCCAAGGCCGAGTTTGATCACATGTTGCAACTTGGCATTGTGCGCCCTTCCAAAAGTTGTTGGTCTTCTCCGCTACACATGGTCCCTAAGGGCACCACGGGCGATTGGAGACCCTGTGGTGATTTTAGGGCTTTGAATTCTGCCACAACACCGGATAGGTACCCTGTACCGCATATACAAAGTTTCACTTCCCACCTGTCTGGTAACACCATTTTTTCTTCTTTGGACTTAATTCGAGCCTACCATCAGATACCCGTGTGCTCCGAGGACGCCCAAACAGCTGTAATCACCCCCATTTTGGCCTCATATTGAGTTATACAGAAGGAATGCCCATTTGGTTTGAAAAAATGCACAGCCCGGTCCTTCCAGAGGTTCTTCGATTCTTTCCCTCCGGGCCCTCCTTTTTGCTTGGGACTTTTTTAGATGATCTCGTCGCTTCCTCCTCTCCTGAAGAACATATGGAGCACCTGCGTGCCGTTTTTGGTAGGTTGGATGATGCGGGAATTCGTCTCAATCCTACCAAGTGCGTATTCGGCGCGTCTTCTCTTACATTCCTTGGTCACACAGTCTCGGCTGAGGGTATTTGCCCTCTTGTAGACCGTGTCGCCGCTATCCGAGCCTTTCCTCTTCCCCAAAATCAAAAGCAACTTCGTCAATATCTGGGAATGATCAACTTTTACCACAGATTTCTGAAATCAGCGGCAGCCCTCCTAGGCCCGCTTACTGCACTCATTCGTCCTAAACAGCGAGGCAGCACCACTAAAGTCGACTGGTCTCCGGCAGCAGAGTCTGCTTTTGAGGCTTCCAAAGAAGCCCTCGCCTCCGCCACTCTTTTAGTTCATCCCCACGATACCGCACCAGCGAGAGTGCAGGTAGATGCCTCCGATTTCGCTGTTGGTGCGGTGCTTCAGCAGTTCCAAAAGGGCGAATGGTGCCCACTTGCCTTCTTTTCACGCAAGCTGCAACCCGCCGAAACAAGGTATAGTGCTTTTGGACGGGAATTGCTTGCTATGTACCTTGCTGTTCGCCATTTTCGGTACTTTTTGGAAGGACGGGAGTTCCACATCCTGACCGACCACAAAGCGATCACTTTTGCAATGGCTTCACGGCATGAACGTCACTCCCCCCGTGAAGCTCGTCATCTCGAATTTGTTTCCCAGTTTACTACAGACATACGTCACATCTCCGGAGTGGATAATTTCACCGCGGATGCTCTTTCTCGGATTGAAATTAACGCTCTTTCTCCCATTCCTGACATTGATTACGCAGCCATGGCCGCGTGCCAGGAGCAAGACAATATCGATCTTCAACAGGACTCTTCTCTACAGCTGCAGTGGCTCAATCTTCCGGGCATAGAGAAGAGGCTCTTGTGCGACATTTCAACAGGCAATCCTCGTCCTTTCGTACCTGATGCTCTTCGAAAGGCAGTCTTCTGCAATCTCCATTCGCTTTCACACCCTGGCGTCGAGGCTTCACGCAAACTGGTAACGGCTCGTTTTGTGTGGCCTAAAGTTAACGCCGACGTAGCGAACTGGGTCCGCGCCTGTATGGCTTGTCAGCGCTCTAAAGTGCAAAGACATACTAAAGCTCCCTTAGGCACTTTCTTGCCTCCTGGTCAACGGTTTGAGAGAGTCCACATCGACATTGTTGGACCTCTCCCACCTTCTCATGGCAAGCGATATATCCTCACCTGTATTGATCGGTTTACTCGTTGGACGGAAGCTATCCCACTCTCTGTCGCTACAGCCGAATCTAGCTAAAGCCTTCTTGTTCCATTGGATCTCTCGGTTTGGCATTCCTCTCTCGGTTACGACGGATCAAGGTCGCGTTTTCGAATCCTTCCTTTGGAAAGATTTGATGCGCTTGCTTGGTTCTGAGAAGATCCATACAACCAGTTTCCACCCTATATCGAACGGGATTTGTGAAAGGTTTCACCGTCAGCTAAAGGCTTCTCTCATGGCACATCCACAACCAGAACATTGGACGGAAGCCCTCCCTTTGGTTATGCTTGGTATACGCACGGCCGTTAAGGAGGACCTTCAGTGTTCAGCTTCCGAACTCGTTTATGGCTCTACTCTCCGTCTGCCGGGCGAGTTCTTCTCTCAATCTTTCCCTCCTGCTACTGCTGATCCCACCCTGTATCTCACTCGCTTGAAACGCTGCGCCCTCTCCTGGAGACCTACTCCGACCCGCCAGCAAAAGGTGCACTCTTACATTCCGAAAGATCTCTCTTCTTGTACCCATGTTTTGGTGAGGCATGACTCCCACCGTTCTCCACTCCAACCCAAGTACGACGGGCCCTTCCCGGTGTTACTTCGGAAGGAGAAGTTCTTCAAAGTACAGCTTCCTACTCGTACCGACGTAATATCAATCGATCGTCTCAAACCTGCCTATTTTGAGGCGAATCCTCCTGACGTCCAAGATTCGGACTTGTTTCCAAAACCAATTCTGATTCCTTTGGATACTTCATCTTCTTATCCTGTACCAGATTCTCCACCTCCTTCATCTCCTCCCGACTCTTCTCCTCCTTCATCTCCCTCTGACTCTCCACCTCCTTCATCTCCTCCCGACTCTTCTCCTCCTTCATCTCCCTCTGACTCTCCATCTCCACCACTCCTTCCTCTTGACCCAGATCCTTTTCCTTTTCCCTTCTCCTCTCCCTCTACCGTCCTCTCCCACTCCACCACCTCCTGCCATGCCTTCCACAAGTCGTACTGCAGATGTTCCACTTCCCTCTCGTATTCCTCGCCCTCTCGTCCACACTCCTGCACCTCCAACACCAGCTCCTCGTTCTCGCCCTCGTCCTGGTTTGCAGCCGCCTGCGTCCAGAGACTTATCGAGCAGAGGCCGTCAATTGCGCAGGCCACTCCGCTACCGGGATTAGAGCGCCCCGGCCTCAGCTCTGCAGGGGGTACTGTGGAGAGGTACTCTCTGTGGAAGTGGAAAGAACATCTATACAGAGCTGAACTACAGAGCCGAACTACGAAGTTACAGAGCGTAAGAAGCCGGAACACCGCCGACCTGATGTTTAAAAGTAGTTGTCGTTCGGGAAACTAAGGCCACGCCTCCAAGGCGACGGATGACCGGAATGTAGCACATTGTCACAAGATAACTTCTAACTGCATAAATCCTTCTAGAGAATTAAATATTAAGAAATAATAAAGCAATATACGAGTTAATAATATATATTAAAATACGACAAGAATGGATGTATAATTATATAATATAAACCCAGAACAAGGTGATTAGATAAAGGTTCAGAGTCACCTTATTAAGTTACATTTTTTAGGAGGTTAAATAGACCAAAGTTAGGCGAAACCTAGATAGTCAGTGGAACCTCAAAGCTGAGGTTTAAGAGAATAAGCGTTGCAACAAGAAACGGAGTACAGAGATTGGAGAATAGCATATCAAAAGAGAAGAAGTGGTCTAAAATCCTAGTAGGAAAACCAAAATGAAGTGTTTCATGCATTGCCAGTGAAATTTGCGTAGGGCTTAGGTTTAGTTCAAGACCAATTAGACCTAACTTAACGGTCGCAGGAGGCAGAGAGAGTTAAAGAGAAAACAGGTGGATATTAGGGAAGTCGCCATGTAATTTAAGTGAAGATAAGATGGAGGAAAAATAAACGACTCTGGGATAGGCCGTTATTTCCACAGATAATGCTACCCTAGTGACGTTGGCGTTACATAAGCAGTTTGGAGAGGGGCGCGAACTAGGGTGATAGTAGAGCAGAGCGGTGAACAACCAAAAATGTTAGATTTAGGACGTTTTTATATAATTTAACGACAGTATAGATTAAATAGAAAGGTCGCATAGATCGATATTTACTATACCTTACCCTAGTGGGCGTTTGCGTTACATAGCAGTTTGAAGAGAGGTAATAGTAGAGCAGAGGTGAACAACCCAAAAATGTTAGATTTAGGAGCTTTTTAATATAATTTAACACCAGTATAGTAAATAGAGGTCGCATAGATCGATATTTACTATACCTTACCCTAGTGGGCGTTTGCGTTACATAGCAGTTTGGAGTGAGGCTAAGCTGGGGTAATAGTAGCGCAGAGGTGAACAGCACCAAATCTCTCTCTCTCTCTCTCTCTCTCTCTCTCTCTCTCCCTCCTCGTGTTCCTCCCACTCTCTCTCTGCTCCCTCTCTCTCAATATCCTCTTCGCCAGTCAAAGAAGTTACAATAACCTAGGCAATTTTGTAGTATATGTGCCTGTGTGAGACTCATACCAAATGTAATGCTGCTTTATGCAAATGTATATCGGGGAGAAACCTTTTTCTGCCTGTGTATGCATATACATAAAACAGCCTCTCTCAAACTAACAATCAATTGTACTACTACTCCACATAAGCTTCATATTCTGTAGAAATTCTTTCTGCAGAATATGATTCATATGTGGAATAGTAATAACTAGGTTCACCCTGTCCTAATTCTTTGTTTTTGTTTTTTTTAGGACAAGGGGTCCAACCCTCACTTGTAAAATAGAAGTAGGAAAATAAAAATTGTAAGAACATTAACTTCTCAATCAACCTTAAAGAAGCGGTCCTAAGCACCCAGCTTCAATATCATCAAGCATCATGCTCAGTCTTATAAGGATGATGCATGTACTCAGATTCTATTGAATAATTTTTTTGTAGATGAAATTTAATTATTGTGCAATGATCGCTACAACATTTATAAAGAACTTTATCATGATGCAACGAAAGATGAGAAGAGTGGTGGTTTCCATCTATACATAGTTTGGGACTGCGTGAAATATGATCGAAAAGATTAAGAGCTGTTATGGAAGCGAGAAGGTAGATAGTTCAACAATCAGGGAATCAGAAGATAGGTTCTTGGATACTTTTAATCCTCTAACAGAAGTTAACTATCAACATTTTCAATTAATGCTGATGCAAATACCAAAAGATTGTTGTTATCAGCTGTGTCCAAGGTTTTTGATCCTTTAAATATTTTTTTACCCGTAACTTTAAGAGGTCGGTTATTAATTAGGAAATTATGGCAATTAGGTCTCAATTGGGATGAAAAGGTCCCTGCCGATGTTTTAGTTTCCTGGTCTTCTCTCTGTTCGGATTTAAATAAATTACATAATATTGAAATTGAAAGGTGTGCTTTCTCACCTTCTACCTCAAACTCTTTATTCGTATTTTGCGACGCTTCAACATCTTGTTATGGTTTTGCAGTTTATAGTATAGGTCAAGGTTCTAGTTTAATATTTTCAAAGGCCAAGGTGGCCCCCCTCAAATCTAGGGCTTTGCCCTCTTTAGAGTTGTTATCTGTGTTCTTATTTTTCAAGTGTATCAAATCAATATTATCAGAATTTCCTAATGTACAGTTCAAAAACATAAAGGTGTTTGTAGATGCTCAAATTGTACTTTCATGGCTCCTATCTGGAAAGGCCAAAAATAAAAATATTTTTTGTTTTATTATAGGCTCAAAGAAATTTATCAAATCAAAAAATCAAGTTGAGCAAGAGTACAAAGTATCCATTTCTTATGCTTACATCAATACTGCTGAAAACCCAGCAGATCTGATTACCAGAGGTGTTACAACCTCTATTTTTCTTTCAAAATTGCCATTATGGCTAAAGGGTCCTTCTTGGATTCTCCTAGATCAATCTCAATGGCCTATTAGTAAACTTAAATGTTTGTCTGAGGCCAATAAGGAAAAGACTTTACAATGTCACACATCTGTGGTAGCTACTCAGTCTTTATTACAATTTAAAGATTACTCAAGTGTGCATAGGCTTTATAAAGTAACTCAAAAAAATATCTCAAATTCATTAGCAGGGTAAAGGGCTGGTGAAGAATTGTGATCAGAAAGGGCCCAACTCTATTGGTTGAAGATAATCAGGCAGATTTGTTTTCTAAGGAGATTTATTTCTCCCAAAAATCCTAAAAAGGATGAAATTCCACCGCTGGTCAATCAACTTAACTTATTCATAGATGATAAAGGCCTCATCCGATCCAAAGGGAGAATTGCCAAAACACTTTTATATAATGATGATGTGATAAATCCAATTCTTCTTGGCAAGGATCATCATCTCACTAGATTAATCATAAGAGACTTTCATTCAAGATGTCAACACTTGGGTGTTCAAACCACTATCAATTTCATCAGAGCTCATGGCTTCTGGATTACCAAGGCCAGGCAGGCTGTAAAGAATGTTTTGTCAAACTGTATAGTATGCAAAAAATTTAACAGTATACCCTTTAAATATCCAAAAATGACTAATCTTCCTCATCATAGAGTTAATTTTGTGCGCCCTTTTGAGCATACTGGCGTGGACTTTACAGGGCATCTCGTTGTAAAGATTAATGATAAGGAATTTCAAAAAATGTATCTATTAATTTTCACCTGCCTTAATATCAGAGCTATTCATGTTGATGTCCTTCCAGATATGTCCACTGAATCCTTTTTACTTTCATTCCAACGTTTCACAAATATATATGGCATACCGTCCAATTTGTACTCAGATAATGCCAGGAATTTCAAACAAGGTGGAAATTTACTGTTAGAATCTTTGTCTTCAAATATGTTCTCCGAACATTTGCGTATCAATAACATCAAACATTACAAGATTCCAGTCTATTCCAGTTGGGTGGGATCAGTTTGGGAGAGAATGATACGAACAGTTAAGGGATGTCTATAAAACTATAGGTAAAGCAACCTTAACCTACTTTCAACTGTTAACAAGTATTTCAAATATCACCAATGTTATCAATTCAAGACCTTTAACCAATAGGTCATCAGATAATGATTTGGAAGTTATTGCTCCAAATTCCTTTTTGAAGCCTTATGGCAATTCAAACCTCATATTCAATGAAGTTTCCACCCCAATATGGAAAAACTTCCTCCCTCACAACAAGACTTAGCCATAACTCTAACTGCTCAAGGAAGAGTTTTGGAGACTTTCAGGGAATTATGGTATGAGTCTTATCTATTAAATTTGCGCCAGACAAGTAGAAGTCTCTATCAGTCAGAGTGGACCAACAGAATAAAGGTTGGAGATATAGTTCTGATTCACACACCTAACAAACCTAGACCCTTCTGGCTTTTGGGTAGAGTTCTGGAAGTCATTGTTGGTGATGACGATAAGATCAGGAGTGTGTTATTAAAAAAGGGAGATGGACAAACCTGTCACTATTCTATTTGTCATCTATACCCATTGGAGTTATCTATTACCCACTCTGTCTCCAGTGGAGAAGCTGATGCTGAAACAAGCAGTGATCTCTCCAATTCAGATGGTCAAAACAATGAAAATACTGATCAAGTTGATCCCTCAAATTCAAATTCAGTTATTCAAAGTAATAGTGATACTGCTATTGTAGATGAACAACCTTCAACTTCAGGTATAAATTCACCTCAACTTGACTCTCAACAGAATCAAATTTCTCAGCTCAATTCAGTCAAAGAAAGACCTCTTAGACAGGCTGCTGTCAAGTGTCAAGAATTCCTTCGCAGGAATTTATCTGATTTGTAAAATTTAATTCTTTTTAATTTTGCAATGGTTTCATTGCAACTATTCAGTGGAGGATATAAAACTTTATTATACTTCCACATATGATATCTTCTATTTTGCTATTTTATTAGTTTATTTTTAGGATATAATAACATATTAGTTATACTTTCGCTATATGTCTCTTCTATTTTTATTTTATTTTTAGTACCCATTAGGAGTGTAGATATAAAAAGTCAGTATCAAACTTATATTAATTTGTTGGAATTTGTACTTTGCCAATATTGAGTAATATTACAAGAATTCCCTAAACGCCAAAAATCACTATAATCACTTCAAATTCAAAAACCGTCCTATTTAGTCGTGCTTGTGAAAATTTTTTTAATCAAAATGTAAAGAGTTATTAGGTTAATTGTAATTTTCCCTTTCTCAACCTTTATCAACCTACCTCTATTCTCCTTTACCTCCTACTCACCTTACAAATTTAACCTAATAAGTTAGTTAGTTATAATTTAGTAAAGCCACAAAGGCCGAGTTATCTTAAAAACTAATAGAGCTACCTCAAGGACCAAAAAAGTCTTTGAATAACCAACAAACCCAAGGTAAGGATTATGTAGTTACACAATTGTATTTATATGTTATTTTTTTTTAGTTCTTTTACCTTCTCACCAATCAAATTTACCCTAACTAAGATTTTAAGTGCTAGGTTACAAAAGCCAAGAAGCTGAGTTATCTATGGACTATCAAGATCTTATTCAAAGAGCAAAAATTCTTTGAAACAACAAATTCAGGTAAGGCTAATGTAGATACACAATTGTACTTATATATCATTTTTTAATCCTTACAAATATTTAGTTTCAATTTTAGAACATTATTTTTGACGAAAGAGTTTTGAAATTTTAAAGTTTTATGAATTATTAAAGGACTCAAACACAAACTCCAGTTCCAAACCTTTACCTCACAGGGGGCACCATTCATTATAGAAAATTTTTAGCGTACCCTTCGCTGGGAGCACCAATCATTATAAAATTATTTATTTAAGCAAATTAAAGTAAATTAAACCTCACTTATGGGGAGAGGTAAAGGAAGCAAAATAAATATTTATTAAAGATAAAACAACATGCCTAAGCAAACTTCTCTTACCTTCAAAAAAAACGCGGAGCTATCAAGTTAATGCCGTGAAGCATTGTTTAAGCCTTTTCAGCTTTGTACTATTCAACGGAGAGGAGGATCCCTCTTTGTAGAAAGACGAATCATCCAGGATATTGAAGTACGGAAATTAAACACAACACTGAGAGTCACTGCTTTCATAGAAAAAATTACTTGAGGCGTAGCTAGACCAAAGCTGTTCAAAAACTTTTTTCTTTTTTCTCTCTCAAAATGAATTGAGATTTTTTAGGTGGTTGTGCTTTTTCCCTTTTTGCATCAGGCTAGAGCATTTTGCAGAGGCATATTTTATAGCTCAATTTTTGAATTTTAAAGTTAGATTAATAGTTAAATTTTTATTAATTTGTAGATTTATATTATAGGTTTGGGACTGGATTCCAATTTGAGAATGATAGAGAATTTAATTTAGTACCATTCAAAATTTCAACATCATGAAGTACATCCAACTCACCATAACGTTTACGGATATGTTTACGTTGCCATGGTGATCGTCTGAGAAAAAACATATCACGGTCTCGCAAGTTTACACTTACTTTTGATCTTAAAGATATTATTACTTTATCTTCATAGGTACGCATATCAGTTTTGTATACCAAGTCCTTACACATAATACTCATATCAAAGAGATCGTTTAAATAACTAAAAATAGCAGGTACGGATTTAAAATATGCCCTCCGCAGAGCAAATTCTTCAAAGAAGTATTCTTTTGTACCAATTGTAGTCGCATTCAGCTTTGTACCAATTGTAGTCCTTTTCAGATCACGAGTATCTTTCACTTGTAATATAGTTTCAACACATTCTACACTTCTGTACACCTCCATCCAGAATAGATTGTGAGGTAAATTTTCTATGTCTGTATTTAATATCATTTCACATAATCCTACTTCGTATACCTCTCTTTCAAGCTGTATAGGATTCATTAACACAGTTGTAAAATCCGAGAGTTTATTATCAGGATGTAAATCCAGAGAGGCTGAAGACGGGAGAGTTAAATAGAAGTGATCTACACTCTCCATGGTTATAATGGCAACTGATTAATGTTTCTTAATTTCACTTGCTTTTATATAAGTATTAAACTTAGCAGGGTATCCCACCCATTTCACCAAATACTGTTTAGCTCGGCCTCGACCTTTTGTACCTAATATTTTTTCTATTTTATATACATTACTTTTAGGATTAAATCGTACTTTCTGTATTTCCTGTTTATAAAATCCACCTTTTATCTTTTCTCCATCTAAATCTTCCAGGTAATATAATTTTAAACCATCAGTAGGGAAGCTACGTATATTACAAACTTTAAAAACTTCTGTAGTCCATCCAGCTTCGTATCCTTTTCTAAACCTATCATCTATTCGAGATACTCTTACATAGTCATTCACCTTTACTCCTGAATTATCTTTAATTTTTCTTACTTTTTTACCCTGTTGTATATCAGGTTTATCCAGCTTTAACATTTCTAAAGGCGTTGTCTTTATAGTTCTATGGTAAGATCTGTTATAAGAATAAGCTAGATCGTCCAGTATATCAATATATTTAAAAGTATTCATTTTAGTAAAATACCTATGCATACGCTCTTTAATCGTGCGCTGGACTCTTTCAACTATAGCTGCCTTATTTACTGAGAATGTATTGTAATACCATATATCATACTCTTTGATTAATTCTTGAAACTCGTTACCTAAGAACTCACCGCCCCTATCTGACCAGAACATTTTTGGCCACCTACATTCCGTTTCTATAATTTCTCTCACTGCATCACTCACAGTCTTGGATTTTTTATCTTTTAATGGCTTTAACCATAAGTATCTAGAGTATACGTCAATAGTAAAAAGTATGTATTGAAATCCTTCATTATAAGAACTATATTTAATCATTTCAGTTAAATCTATCTGCCATACACTATCGACCTGTGGAGCTATGGTTTTCCGCGTAGGAAATTTTTTTCTTACAGGTTTATGTAGAGTAAATGCCTCTTCACCCTCTAAATATTTTTTTAACTCTTTTTTCTCAATATTAGGAAACCTTAAAGCAAACCTAGTGAAACCCCCAAAACTATTTGGTTCCCTCAGATTGAGTAATACTATCAAACACCTTCCTTCCGCCTCCATGTTGACTACTGACACACATGTAAGCTTATATTATATATATATTATATATATATAATATATATATAGTATATATATTATATATATATAATTATATATATATATATATATATTTATATATATATATATATATATATATAATATATATATATATATATATATTATATATATCTATATATATATATATATATATAGATTATATATATATAATATATATATATTATATATATATATATATATATATATATTATATATATATATTATAATATCCCAAAAATGTGATATGAAGTCCCAAGGATAAAGGAAAAGGTTTAAAAAACATATTTATTTATACACAGGACATTACAACTAAATAAATATATATACACACCTTTACAACTAATATATATATATATATATATATAATAATATATATATTATATGATATATATATATATATAATATATATATATATATATATATAATATATAAATATATATATATATATATTGATAATACATAATTTACGATTTAATCCCAACTAGGTTTATTAATAAGGTGGTTTCTTATTCTTTCCTCTTGTAACACGTTTAAATTATCTGAAAGCGTAAGAAGTCCTGAGGACTTGAATTCAGGTCTTGGTGTCATGGGGATATTATCCAAGTCTGCTAGTTTGTGTATTTAGGATTAAAGTTCTGGGAAAATTAATAGTCTGAAGTTCTTGTTTGATCTCATTCCAGCCTTTTACAGGATCCTTCTTCCAGTTACGGGAGAGATCAGCTATCAAATCCACAATATTTGATCTTTTAACTATTTCATCATCAATTACGATCCTGCCCTGATTCATTCAAAGATAATTGATCTTTTAAAATATTATAATAAAGCTATTCCTGATTTACGCACTCTAATAGGTAAGCTCTCTCCTCTGGGATATTTTTAAATTTATCTTAATATTTCACTTCAAGTTTTACTTCATTAGGGTTATATGTACATCATCGGCAGTAGCGGACTTACGTAGTGATGGATTGTAGATGCAAAGTCTTTAAGATCTATCATTTTTTGTATGGCATCTTGGTAAGATGCGTTTCTCATGGATGTTAATGTCTGAATTTAATATCCTGTACATTTCTTTTCTCGTAATTGGTTATCTGATCAACTTTAGGATCATATAAAGCTTGAGGTTGAGGTTGCTGAAAAGATAATGAGTCATTCACAATATAAGGATCTGTTGGTGCAACTTGTTTTTGTTGATGCTGAAAGAGGTTTTTAATGTCAATGCATGGTGGTATATCTGCGATATTGGGTTGTGAAATGATGAAACTGTAGATTGTGGATTTTGCACAGTGCGCGGTAATAACTGGTCCATATAGAGGTTGTGAATGATGAATCTGAGGAACTGAATTTTGTACAGATGCTGTATTATTATACTTCATTTTCTCATACTCATTATATGGAAGTACAGCAACCTTTTTCATCATAGGGACATCCACTTAGTTATAGGGAGCTATAACGGAGAAGAGTAATGGCAGGAATACGCCTCCTCCTTTCTGTTAGTAACTTCTTTTTATTTTTCCAGATTTTTTATCGTGAGGAGAGTTTATTAAATGATGTTTCTTAACGACGCAGCTTACCTTCTGAGGTCTGTTTAAAGGAACATTTCCTTTTATAAGATTAAACAGACTTCACATACACACTGGATGAATTTCTCATCCTCACTAACTAGTTTACGTTTTTCAGATGGTTTTAGCTTTTTAATTTTTTTTTATAAGAGGTAAATACTTTGCAACGGTAGAGGCACTCATTATTCAGGTAATGTATACATTTTCTATCTCATAGGGAAGAATGTTGGTACGGAGCAACACTCTGTACGTGTTTTTGGGGTGAAGTTCACACATCAAATAACCGTGAGGGATCGAAGTAACCTCTTTATATACTTTTAAGAACTCTTTGGAGGGGAAACATTTGAGTTGCCAATACATTAATTTGACTCATATCTCTTTCTGTTCCAAACAACAGTTAAAATTACTGTGTGTTTAAAGAAACACTTCGCATATGCTTGCTTTGATGAAAAATATTCTGTGTTATGAAAAACACCGAGATATTTAAGGCGTTTTAGATTTGGCAAGTTTTTCTTCCAAATCGAAGGACGTTCTTGAGTTCATTTTCGATGAAAAATCAAATGAACATTCTTCAGTTTTGAGATTGTTTACATTTTACAGCACAGACCTAAGCCTATAAAGGCTATTAATTAGGATTTTTTAGTGTTATATATGTTTACTTTATATATAGTAATATATATATATATATATATATATATATATAATATATATATATATATATTATATATATATATATATATATATATATATACTATATATATAAGAAAAAAAAACATATATTTAAATATTAATATAATATATATATATATATTTAAAAAAAAAAAACACATGTTTGAAAACATGATCACTTCGAGTGACGGTCACAACAATGATAATTATAACAGAGAAATAAAATTTCTCAATTTTGTAATTTTTTTATAATTATATTTCACCAGTTTTTTTGGAAAATAACATAATTAATATATTTCGAAGATAAAATAGTGGTTCTAAAACTTGAAAACATTAAAAAAAACATTTTTTTACGATTTCATGTGACGTCACAAACTCAAGTCAAGAAAAGTAAAGAACGTGAAGACCGAAAAAGAGCAACCTTGTGGATGGAAGAAAAATTCCTGATTTCGCTAGGAAATTTACTTCCGTTTGAAAGAAAAGTGAAGATACTTCTTCCGTTTAGAAGAATTCTTGCCAAATCAAAAACGCCTTTAGATGGTGAGAATAAACTGTGAACGCTTCTGCTATTTCCAAATTCAACTTGTGCATTAAATCATCTAATACAATAATTTTATGACCATGTATATTGTCCAATGATCTAATATCATATATGCCTTCATGAAATTGAATAACATCTTTATATTCCTTAAATTTTTCCTGATAAACATTATAACACCATATTATTTTTACCCGTATATGCTCAAAAATCTCAATTTCCTTTAAAATATTTAATAATAGAAAGGTTTTACCACATCCTGTCGGACCTGCTACAAGACATGTAGCCGGACTTCGGAACGTAAATTTCTCCACATCCATACTCGTCAAGTGATTAATGAATAATGAGATTAATTAAAGCAGTAAAGCAGTAAAGTAGTAAAGCAGTAAAGCAGTAAAACAAAACCTTACTAATCCACTTGTTGCTAAGCAACAGGTCTATTGATTTACTGTTTTACTGTTTGAAGGTCTGTAAAGTATATGTTTTTAATAAAATTTGGTACAGTTTTAGTAAAATAAAATGTTTAAATAACAGACACTCTGTGTTTTTCTTCTTATATTACAATTTTTAAAAATTTATAAATAAAAAGTATTAAAATAAAAAATATAAAAGAAAAAAAATAATGTTAATAAACATATGATGTAAAGCAGTAAAGCAGTAAAGCAGCAAAGCAGTAAAACAAAGCCTTACTAAGCCCCTTGCTGCTAGGCTTTTGAGTTATTGATTTACTGTTTTACTGCTTTAAGGTCTGTAAAGTGTATGTTTTTAATAAAAAATGTTTAGTATGAAGTAAAAATGAATGACTCATAGTATATTTGAAAAGAAATTCTTTGAATAGTTTACATTGATAATCAATTATCGTTCGCGCGGAAATATTGCGCCTGCGGGCGCACGCGACGGTTACGCGGAAATATTGCGCCTGCGGGCGCACGTGGCGGTTTCGCGGCGGGGGTCACCTGCGGACGCGGACTCGGAAACGTTTGCGTTCACTGCCTAAATGTGTAACTCTTTAGAAATATATTCTGTCGGGCTAGAAGTGCTAGAAAAAGGCTACCTCACAGTAGGAAGCAGTCTAGCAACTTATAATATACACCAATCGATTCCTCATACCTTATAACATAGGGGTAGGCACCAATATTAGAGCTATTCTATGATCAAGGTAGGCTAGAAAAAGCTAACTCATACTAGGAAGCATCCTAGCAACTTGTAATATACACCAATCGAATCCTCATACCTTATAACCTAGGGGTAGACACCAATATTAGGGCTATTCTAGGCTCAGGGGAGGCTAGAAAAGGCTTGAAAAAAAGGGGAGGCTTGAAAAAAGTGGCACTCAGTTGGCACTATGTGACACTCACTTGGCACTATGTGGCACTCACTTGGCACTCATTGGCACTCATTGGCACTCACCTGTTACTCATAGAATACTCATAGAACACTAATAGAACACTCATAGACACTCCTTACGGTGATTGGCAAACATCAAAATGTATTGAACCATCAATAAATCTGAGTCAACAAAGTTGAACCATCAATATAGGTACCTACAAAGTTGAACCATCAAACAAAGTTGAACCATCAATATAGGTTCCGTCAAGATGTGCACCATCAAAGCTGAACCATCAAAGTTGAACCATCAATATAGGTGCCATCAAAGTTGAGCCATCAAAGTTGACATTATCAAAGTTGAGCCATCAAAGTTGACACCATCAAAGTTGAGCCATCAAAGTTGAGCCATCAAAGCTGAGGCATCAATAATGCTGAGCCAACAAAGTTGAGCCATCAAAGTTGAGCCATCAAAGCTGAGGCATCAATGTTGACACCATCAAAGTTGAGTCATCAAAGCTGAACCATCAAAGATGAACCATCAATATAGGGGTCATCAAAGCTGACACCATCAAAGTTGACACCATCAAAGCTGACACCATCAAAGTTGAAACCATCAAAGTTGACACCATCAAAGTTGAGGCATCAAAGATGAGCCATCAAAGATGAGGCATCAAAACTGAGGTATCAAAGCTAGGGCATCAAAGCTGAACCGACAAAGATGACGTCCTCAAAGTTGATACCATCAAAATCGCAAAAAAGGGGGGCTAAATCCCCAAAAGGGGGGACCACGTACGACGGTTGCTACGCAACCGTCTGGCGCACCCCTTTTTCGAAGGGGTGCCAAAAAGCTACGGTGACAAAAAACGGGTATATTTATATATATATATATATATATATATATATATATATATATATATATATATATATATATATATATATATATATATATATATATTATATATATAAATTATTTATAATATATATATATATATATATATATATATATTATTATATAATATATATATATATATATATATTCGTTGCTACGATATCCCCTTCCTACTACTCCGGTGAACTTCTGTTATGTATGGGCGAAGTTTTGAAAGATGAGTTGAAAAAAAAACATTGAAAAACAAGTAGTTCTCCGTTTTAGCAGATGAGAGCACTTCTTTAAGAAATGAAATGGAGCTGAGTATAATGTTTAGAGTAGTGGAGGGTAAAAATCCCGTAGAAAAGTTCTTGTCAATTGTTAAAATACCCAATGGAAAAGCAGAAACTATTGCAAATGCTATTGATAAGGAGCTGACTGATCTTGAATTAAATTATGACAACATTAATGCTTTTGGATTTGATGGTGCTTCTAAATATGCTGGAAAAGTTGGGGTTAAGAAAAGCTTTCATGAAAAAGCAAACAAAAAGTTCTCTATATTACACTGTAGAAACATTACTATTTTCCTGGCAGAGGCAGGGCCTCCTGCAGGAATAAAAATCAGAGTCAAAAGTTTTTTTATATTTTGAAAGACATTTACTAAATGTTTAGCAAGTCGCCAAAAAAAAAGAAAATATTTTGCATGATATTCATCATTAATCAATGGTCCAATCTTCAAGATTCCAGAATGCATTGAAGTGGAGAGGTTATCTCATTTATAAGATAGTGAATGGCTGGTCTTCGGAGCTTAAGTCAATTAGTTGATGGCTTGTGAAGCATTATTTCACAAAAAAGGGGACAGACCTTGCATCACTTGCAGGGGGCATTTTGCTGGAAATCATGTCACCTGTTATGTAATGAATGAACTTCCCTTAGTGCACTCTCTTATCTTAGCAATGCTTTGCAAAAGAAGGACTTTAGTATGGCCAAAGTCATCCCCCTAATTATTAAACAAATTGCCCATGCAAAATATGCAAATCATTTGTGGGGACGTCAATATTACTTACAAAAAAAAAACGTTGTTTGTGTAAATAATGGAGAAGTTTTTGCATCTGAAGTGCGCCTGATTGCTGCAGATTGGAAGATAAGAAAACTCTGCATTTTAAAGGGAATTGAAGAATATATGAGATAGTGTAATCGAAAGGAAAATTGAAGAAAGGTTTCAACGGACAAATTAATGATATAATGAATTTGCTTAATCGCTTTGAGACGTTCAGTTCATTAACAAATTTACCTGATATTGAAGTTAGAAAATTTGTGACAGATTTCCGATGCTTAAATGCGGAATGTGTACTAGCTGACCTGAAATCCTTTCAATTTTTTATATTTCAATTCCATTGACCTCGAAAAGCGAAATATTAAACAGATGAAAGCCATTTGCCGAAAATATTGAGAAGCGACGTGGGATATTGGAGTACAAAGCTCTGTTGAAATTCTCTTGTCATTCCATGTAACGACAGCCTCGTAGAAAATCGTTCAATACTATGAACCAAATACAATTATACAAAGATATAAAATGCTTGCCAAAAACCTTAATGCATTGTATGATTGATAAGCATCGAGGGGTCTGAGATTCCCAAACTGAGGATTTTTCTAGAAGACAGTTAGACTTGTATTCGGACGAAAAAAACTCGTCGTAACGATTCCTTTAACTACTTCTTTATACCC